>QLPG01009447.1:0-13840 GCA_003314385.1 Gomphus sp. MG54 | reverse complement strand
TCCAAATGGCACCAGTTACTCCCCAACAACTTCAGAACTTCAGGGCTCAGAATAGGATGACACAACCTCGCCGCAAATCAGGTGAACTGTTAAGAATCTGCAGACCACAGATTCCAGCACCCAAGGATGACAAGAGGCCTCAGTCAACCGGCAAACTAGTCAAAGACTAGGCCAGGGGTGTGGCTTTGCAACACTAGGCAATGAGGAGGGATCCTGTCCTACCACTGGCTGGCTGAAGTCCTTAGGAGGTTGTTGAGCAACTGCTGGGAGAAGCTGAGGGGAAGGAAAGGGAAAGAAGAGCTGTAATAGGGCCAAAAAGCGAAGTTGGTGTAGTTGTTGAAGTGCTTTTATAATGCCTAGATGGCCTCTGATCAGGGATCAGTTGGTGGCCAATGATAGAGGGCCTAGATATGTACAAAACACGATAGGTGGTGTTGTGTGGATGTCTATAACCTGTTGAGGTGAAAAGAACAACCAGACTGGGAATTGAACCCAGGGCTATAGCGAATATAGCTATGGTGTTAACCACTACACCATCTAGTCCACATGGGTAACCTTTCAGGTTGACTCCTTGAGTGAAGACATGTGAGTCTGTACAAGTTGAGTTCAGAGCCCTAGTAAGTTATCAGATTGCCAATACTACTCATAGAGCTCTGTTTGTATAATATCTTAGTTTGTAAGACATTATTAGAGATATGAATAGTATGTGGGATTAGACAATCTAACATTGTAGGACAGTGCAGTGAAGGAGTACAGGGTTTGAGTTGAATTGACACAATTTGTTTGTTGCAAATGTTATGTCAGGTCGCATTGCCATTGATGTCTCTAAAGTTCAGCATACATTGTAAGAAGAATGTGCGAAGCTTAGCTTGGTTGGTGCCATTTTAAACCTTGTGCTCATGAACTTTGGCATGATGGCCAGGGTTGGGATTGGATCTATTGAGTGGTTGGGCTAATCAATCAACAAGTGCCTTGATATTTTTTTCCATAGTAGAAGTGGAATTAAGAGTCAGATTGGAATTAAGAGTTGGATTGGAATTAACAGTTGGATTGGAAACATGAGTGGGGTTTGGATTTGCTGTGTTGTCATCATTATTGTCAATTGGCTTTTCTTTGTCATCATCCTTGTGTTCAGGAGGAGCGTTCCTACCTGATGGGCCAGCTTTGAAAATCAAAGGTTGTTCTGATAGCTGTCAAAGTGCAGAAATCTCCTGAAACTGACTTGGGACTTCTACGATGAAGGGTAGATTATGAGTAGTTGATCGAGTATTCATGATGGTCGTAATATGTGAAGATGATATGTGAAAAGAGGTGCGATCAGGTGTAGAAGTCAGATAATACTGTTACAATGTGAAGGAATAACATAATTATAATTAAACATAATATCTCCCAAAGATAAACAATGGCAAGGTTCAGAGCAGGGCATGGCTTCAACTTGTATGTTATGCCCACCAGATTGCACTGGTGTCTAATTTTAGAATAGCAAGACAGAAAGAAAGGATTAGTCAAAATCAAAGTCGATTATCTGACTGAGGACTGAACTACTGAATGTACAAGATCTTTATACTACTTGTAAATCTACTAGATTCCTATAATAGATAAGAAAGCCAAGGATCATGAAAAGCCAGAACAGAAATACTATATCACAATCTTGATCTCCTCCGTGACATTGAAGGGTGATGTGTCACCCCAATTCTCAATGGAGTTACCCTAAGGAATGTAATACCAGATTAGAGCTAAGAGACAGAATGGAATTTCGAGCATATGGAGTTTTATGTAAATGAGTGGAGTGAATTGACAGGAGCATGTGATGCCAAGACGGATACACGAGGTGCATATAGTCTGTGGGCTGATGGTGTAATAGTTGAATAGGCAAGTGAAGGTGGAGTTGGGCTGAGCAGGCTGAAATGAATAGTCAGGTATGCCAGTGTATGGTTTCTAACAGTATTTCCCCCTTATAGCTGAGTCCCATGAGGCCATGGAAATGAAGTTCTAGAATGGTGGCCCCATTGGAGTTCAGAAATTCAAGAGCATATAAGAGTGACCATGAGGGGGTTTGGGGGGTGAACATAGTTGACATTGCCAATGGAAGAAGAATCATTCATCAACCCCTCATACATCTGCAAGCTCATAGGCATGTATACCTCACCCATCATCTCCTACCTCAACAGCACCAACTGTCCTCCCCCTGTCAACATGCCTACTCCTACACTGTCAATGATCAAACGTAACAGTGCATAGCTCAAGGAGGACATAAGAGATGCCATTGATATGCAAGCACCATGGGTCAAAGGATCACACTCAAAAAGTGAAAAGGTGAGTAATCCCTCACTTGGATTTAATGTAGTACTGATTTTCTTTTTAGTACTCTGGTCTAGAGATGCAGAATGACGGGTTCAATTTGCAGGTCATCATCTACCATGATGCAAGGCTGGTAGAAGAGGATGACAATATGCCTTGAGTAGACTTTATACTACTTTCAAATCTACTAGATTCCTATAATAGATAAGAAAGCCAAGGATTGTGAAAAGCAAGAACAGAAATACTATATCCCAATCTTGATCTCCTCTATGACATTGAAGGGTGATGTGTCACCCCAATTCCCAATGGAGTTAACCTAAGGAATGTAATACCAGATCAGATCTAAGAGACAGAATGGAATTGTGAGCATATGGAGTTTTATGTAAATGAGTGGAGTGATTTGGTGATGTCAAGATGGATACATGAAGTGCATATAGTCTGTGGGCTCAGGGTGTAATAGTTGAATAGGCAAGTGAAGGCAGAGTTGGGCTGAGCGGGCTGAAATGAATAGTTGGTTATGCCAGTGTATGGTTCCTAACACAGACACAAAACTATAAGCTATGGGAATATTTCTTTTCTTTTATTATTGGTGACTATGAGGGTGATCCTGGAACTTCCAGGGGATTCCAGGACGTTCCATCCCTTTCTGTGAACTTCCCACTAACTTCTAGAAGGTCTTGCCTTATTAGGGAGTTGCATAATCAGCTTAGAATTAGTATATATAGAGACTAGTTCTGTAGCATAAAAACAAACAATCTTATCTTCACCCATAATTTGCCAGATTCTCTAAGTGCTGCCAGCACTCTCTTAAGTTGGTTGCCAACCACTAAGACTTATTGACAGAGGTTTGTTTACAGAATAAATCTCAAACCCTTCTACCAAAGTAGAAGATTTCTTGGCTAAAAGATAAAAGGTATGTAAAAACATCATAAAAGAACCTAATCAGATTTTATAGAACATCCATGGAATAATCCTAGGCAAGGGTAGAATAATAGTTCACAAACATAAACTATTATTCCTACATGTAATTGACAAGCCACCTGCCAAGGCCCCCTCTAAACAATTCTTTTTGGACATCAAACCAGAGAAGCATTAGCTTGCTGTCATATTGTTGGAGAACTTGATTAGGCTTTCTTCACACCAAAGTTTTGTCATGGTTCTCAGGTTACCTCATTAATGTTTCCAAAACAAGTATGCTTGAGACCTGACTTGTTCTTCAATGATGTAAGGGATGAGCTGCCTATGTGCCAGTTTCTTCTATAGCTGGTTGGTATGAATGTCACTCATGTTGAGATATACCTTGTTACCTGGTGTTGGCAGTTGTAATAAGTTTCCGTGTCCTCTTTTGCCTTCGTTAGGGCTGCCTTTGCCTTGGAGAGGGCTCCTTATATCCATTCCTTGAACTTGTTTATGGATTTGAGGTGAGATGGGGGTTGGCATGGTTTGAAGCCCATGCATGGGTGATGGCTGGCCAGTGTTTAGCCAGAATGGTAATTCTTAGGTTGAAGCATGAATGTGGCTGTTGTACTAGAACTCTGCTAAGGGTAGGAAGTCATCCCAGTTGTCCTGCCTCTCATTGAGGAAGAGGCAAAGTTATTGTTCCAGTTCCTAATTTACTTGCTCTGTCTGACTGCCCATGTGTAGGTGGTAGAATATGGAAGATACTAGATGAATAGCTAACAGGCAAGAAAGTTCTCAGGTAAACTCACAGATAAACTATACTCAATGGTCAGATACTACTACCCTCAGAAAGCCATGTAGTTTCCACACAAGATGTAAAAATAGTCATGCCACCCCACCTGCTGTGATCATACTATGAGTCTTTGTGAAGTACACCTGCTTAGATACCAAGTTCAATACATTCATTATCATATCAAATATATGTTTGTTGGGCAGTTCTACTACAAAGTCTATGCTTAATGTGTCCCAGCATGCCTTGTAGACCAGGAGTGGATGGAGCTTGCTGATGGAATGTGTTAAGTCTTAGTAAAACCGATATTGCAGATGGGAACCAGCCAAGTCCTGCAGACCATTTGAGGTGGCTTGGCTTCAACATGCTTGTGCATTGCACTCTGCTCTTCTATGCGTGCCACTAATTTGGACTGAAGAAAGACCCAGGAGGGTACCAAGAATGTCAGCCTGAGTAATGGACTTTAGACTAAAGAAGGGGAGACAAGAGGAGGTAAACCAAGTCGATATTCAGAGTGAGGAACTGTCAAGTACACGTACCGAGATCCAAGTAATTTGGCAATGCCGACCGAGAAGTGACCCTATGTCTATGTACAAGTGTCTACACCATATGCAAGTCACTTGGTATGACAGTCTTGGCTCAGCACATCCACTACCCACATTCCTTGTCCTTATCATCCATTAATCCTACCATGCCTACTCTTCATTCCTTGATCCACCTTACCCTGGGACTTCTTGTCCTTGTTTTATCCTTGGCTGCAACCATTGTTTTATAGTTAGGCACTCCCTATTGTCCAATCATTGGCCACATTCCTATTATTCTATTTTTTATTGTTCTATCCTCATTTACATTTCTTCATTCTAATTTTACTCATTGTGGACAATACTCTCACATGCTCTGCATACCTTATCGTTCCACATTCCTTATTCTACATGTTGCTTCTTAAACCTATATAAGTAGGGCATGCATGTACATACTTCCTCATTCTAGGTATCGACTAGGCTTAGGCCCCTTGTCTCCTCCTCTGTAAAGTCCTCTACTTGGGCCGGCACTTTGGCACCCCCCAAGTACTTTCTCTGTCCCAAATTGGTGGCATGCATGGCAAGTAGGGTACAATACATGAGTATGTTGAACCCAAAGCCACTGCTTCTGACCTGCAGGACTTGGCCATTACCTATCCACAACTTCAGCATTACCAAAGCTTAACTGCTTGACAGAATTTCCAAAGCCTGACAGGAACTATCTACATACATCCGTTAATTATATAGGTTAAGAAGCAAGATGTAGAACAGAGTTGCATAAAGAATAGAGAACAATAAGGTATGAAGAATCATGTGGAGGTAATGTCCACAGTGATTAAGAATAGAATAAGAAATGTAGGTGAGAATAAAATAATGAAATATGGCTGAGAATAAAATAATGAGAGAGTGGATGAGAATAGAACAATGGAATTTTGACTGAAGATAAAACAATAGGGCTGTGACAGAATAATAAATGAATAACATTTGTCCCTAGGAGAAACAGATAAGGAAAGGAATGGGTAATGAAGGAATAGTGATGGATAGAGGGGGTGGGATGAGAGGGGTGAACCAGATAATATACCGAATGTACTGAATGTACTGAGCTGGGGCCACAAACTGGTAAGAGATGACTTGTCACTGGTGTGTGGGTTTGATTGGTAAGGGTTGGTTGGTCAGTATTGCCGAGTTACCGGATACTCTGTACATGTACTTGAAAGAATGCCATCTCTGGACCTTTGTTTGGAGACACAAGTTGCACATCTGGGTATACTCACCAATATACTAAGACATGAGGGGCTACTAGTAGTTCTAGGAGATGATCTCTAGGTCTTCTAACAGCTGGAGTGATGTTAAGTCCACATGTCAGGCGCTTAGCTAGTACTTCCAAGGGGGTGATCTGGGTTAGTGCGAAGGTCCGTAATGGGGCCGAAGACCAGGACGGAAGTCGGACGGACTGCGGATGGGGACAGAGGCGCCGGAAACTTAGGGTAGGTCGCGGAATAGTTCAATCCGGTCACTGCGGTGTTCGAGGTCGAAGGGACTTGGCTTCAACTTATGTGCTGCACCCTCCTCGATCGTCTGTCCCTAATTTTGGAAAGGAGGCGGGAGTTTACCGGAAATGAATCGGAAACTGGTGGGAGACTAAATCGATATTTGTACTGGCGAACAGTCCAGTCAACTGTCAGACTATATACATGTGGCTTATCCTTGTACTATTTTTGCCGGTCATAAAACAAGAAGAAAGGGAGTACAAGGGGTCAATAGTAAGGAAGAACAAGGGAGTGAGGTACGCGATAGTCCTGCGCATCGGTTATCAATTCGTAACTGAACCTTGATTTTCGGAGTCTTCGGAGGGTCGGAATCGCAGGGTCTCAGAATGTATTTCGGACATTCGGAAATCGGTTGTTCGGGCTTTGGTTGATCGGAAAGGTCCCGGGAACGGTGTGGGTGGTTGTGGGGTTTAATGTGGTTTTTTTTTGGCTGTATGGTCTATAACAGTATCCCTCCACTAGGACCGAGCCCTCGAGGTCCTAAGCTTTTAATTTGGACTGTAATTAAGATGGTCATTACTGCGGGGGTTTCCTAATGGCTTCCTGGGGTTTTTCTGATCAATAAGCGCTGGTTGTTCGTCTGCCTATATAAGGGGGGGTGTTCACAGAAGTGGGGGGGCTTATCCTCGATGGAGAACACGGATCCACAATTCTCGGAAAACCTCGGCGGCCTTCTTCGCGTCCTTTTTCATGGTTCGGAGGCGAGTGGAGAGTGTCTGTTGTATACCCTCGAGAAGGATTTGGCCCTTCTTCATGACCGTACCATTAGGGTCCGTGACATTTACGGTGAGTGGTGTTGTTGGAATTTCTCTCTTTTCCTTATTTTTGTAGCGAGCCATTACAAGAGGTCATCATTGTCCGGGGTTGTTCTTTATCGGGATTCGGGGCCGGGCAAAGCCTCTGGTGAGTCGGGGGCGGGAAATGATGGTTTGGAGGTACTTGGACATATTGCCGTGTATCTATTCCGTGTGGACAAGTACCAGGGGGACCTGTGCCAACTCTTGGACTACTACGAGCGCTACCAACGTTGTATGTCCAACCTGACTGCTGCCGTGACTGGTGTAGAGGGGGAGAGGTTGTGGGGGAGTTTTTCCGACATGTTGTCATCCTTCTTGCAGGTGGATCATGGGCTTGATTCTTCTTTTCTGGAGGACGTGGAACGGTTGCTCATTCGTTCAGGTTGTGGGTCGGATGGTTCCAACGGGCATTTGGGTTCGGTGTAGGCCGTGGAGGGTTCGGGTGACTCAAACGAATGTTGATTAGTCGTTTGTATGGTTGATGTCATGATTTTTATGGTTCGGTGGTGTCTTCTGGGCGATGTAAGGGTCCTTGAATGATCGTCATTTTTTGGACGTTTTCCCTGTTCCTTTTCTCTCTTTCCCCCTTCTTTTCTTCTTCTTTGAGTGGGTGTCCTATGGTCGTTAGATTTCGTGGCTGGTGTCGTAGTAGTCATGGTGTCGTGGGGGTCTTTGTCCATTCCTTCGGATTGTCACCTGGACGGAGGTAGTGTCATCGGGATTCGGGGAATGTCCTGCAAGGCTCGAATCTCGGTTGAATTGTTGAATAGTTGTTCGTATTAATTTTCTAATAATAAGGGGGGTCTAGGGTGAAAAATTTGTGGTACCGTCGGCCTAAGGAGCGGCACGGAATTTTGCGAGGGTCAGGGTTCTTCCTAAGCGGAGCTTTCGGAGGGTTGTATTGAGCGCTGAGTGAAGACTGCTGGCTCTATATTGCCAAGAATCAGTTCGGAGGCTAAACAAGTAGTACTCAGTACCCTATCGATCGTTGGATCGCGGTGGGTGAGCGTGTGGTGTCCGGTAGCTAAAATCTGACGAGTATTCAGGGGGTCACGGTCGAAACTTATTGATGGATGGTCACGGGTGTTCGGGAGGGTCGGATGGTCAGAGTGTTTCCACCTAGGGGTCGAAATCCTTTTCAACAATGGTCACGGGGGGTCATAATCCTGAGGGGCTGGGTGCATTGTTTTGTTTTGTTTCTTATTCGAAGGGGTGTTGTCGTTCTTGTGGTGTAAGTTTTCCGTCTTTCCCTAATCTGGACGAAAATCCGTGGTAGTCCTGCTACTGAGCGGGGTCGCGGGTTGGCCTTCATTGGCCGTCTCATTGCCCGTTTTAGGGGCCGAATGCATGGTCACGGGGGTACTCCCTCTGTCGTGGGGGTGGTCGAAGTTCCGGGTGGGGGGTTAGCCGATTGGAGTCTGCTACATTTTCATGATGTGCTGAATTGCGCATGTGGAGGGTCTCGAGGTCTGTTTTGGCTTCTCCTTCTGGGTCGTGGGGATCGAGGTTGGTTTTGAGTTCGTTTACGAACTCCTCATGGTCATGGAGCCAGTCTGGCTTGTCGGGGGTGGAACGGGCTGGGTTAGACCCGTCCAGCATGGTATCGGTCAGGTGCGACGATGTATAGGTTGCTTTGACGCTCTTGGTGTCGTAGGCGTCAGGGTGGTCATGGAAGTTCAGTTTATGCTGCGCTAGGAAGGTTTGTGATTTCCTTGGATTGGATCCATCAAAGGTATCTGGGTTCCAAGTCCTGGAGGCACGGGGAGCTGATCTTCTGGGGCTGGCTAAGTTACTCGCAGGTGTGACGAGGGTCTGGGTGGTATGGGCCACAGCATGGGGTCCCAAGGTGGGGAGTGGTGCATAGGGAGGGGGCATCGACGAGTCTGTAGGCACTGCTGTGGGTGGTCCTGAGCTGGACCGTGTCTCTGGTGGCGATGATAGTTGAATCACCAGGGGGTGGTTCACGGGGAACGGGTTAGTTAAGTTTGAATACAGGTGTTGATCTGCGTTCGAAGGTCCAAAATCGGAGGGGTGTTCCGGGGGGTGAGCTGGGGTCTGAGGCATCTGGAAGCTTGGTTCGGGATCGGGCAGTCCATAGGGGGTGGATGCATGGCGGGCAGACGCCTGAGTGATTATCTGCATGGCTTGTGAACATGTGGTAGGCCTCATGCTTAATGACGATCAGGAGTGTGAGTACAAATATACTGTTAAGTCCGAGTGTCAGGCGCTTAGCTAGTACTTCCGAGGGGGTTATCCGGGTTAGTGCGAAGGTCCGTAACGGGGCCGAAGACCGGGACGGAAGTCGGACGGACTGCAGACGGGGACGGAGGCACCGGAAACTTAGGGTAGGTCGCAGAATAGTTCAATCCGGTCACTGCGGTGTTCGAGGTCGAAGGGACTTGGCTTCAACTTATGTGTTGCGCCCTCCTCGATCGTCTGTCCCTAATTTCGGAAAGGAGGTGGGAGTTTACCGGAAATGAATCGGAAACTGGTGGGAGACTAAATCGATATTTGTACTGGCGAACAGTCCAGTCAACTGTCAGACTATATACATGTGGCTTATCCTTGTACTATTTTTGCCGGTCATAAAACAAGAAGAAAGGGAGTACAAGGGGTCAATAGTAAGGAAGAACAAGGGAGTGAGGTACGCGATAGTCCTGCACGTCGGTTATCAATTCGTAACGGAACCTTGATTTTCGGAGTCTTCGGAGGGTTGGATTCGTGGACTATGGAGGGTTGGAATCGCGGGGTCTTGGAATGTATTTCGGACATTTGGAAATCGGTTGTTTGGGCTTTGGTCGATTGGAAAGGTCCCGGGAATGGTGCGGGTGGTTGTGGGGTTTAATGTGGGTTTGTTTGGCTGTATGGTCCATAACAAGTGACCAGTAAGCCTAGAGTCATAATGCTGGGATACCATCTTTGTCAGAGGTCTCTCATGGCAGGGACATATGCCTTGCCTCAGAAGGTTAACAACCTGTCAGTCTTGGCCCACTCAGCTGAGATAAGAGACTTCACTCCAGCTTCTCACAACTTCCAAACTACTTCCACCACCTCATCTTCCAACCCTTCCTCACCACACACCTTCCTCAGATATTGGATGATCTCATGCTCCTCTCCAGTCTGTTGAGGGACTGTATGGTGAACAGTTCAGGATGTAGTAGGACTAGATCACTGTTATTGCTTGCTCCAGAGCTGTAGTGCCGTAGTCCAACCATCATGATAGGAGATCAGATTTCTATTGTAACCCCCAGTTGATGTCATAGGTCAAAGTTGAATCATGAGAGGTAAAGCACCAAGTGGGCCTGCTGCCGGTTCAGCCTCTTTGTTCTTGTGGACCATCCAGATTTCAATGTGGGGTTTTGTGCTTTCAAGGAAAGCTCTCCACTCTTCCAAGGCCCAAATGATTGCAAACATCTCTTTATCATGGATCTCATAATTCATCTCCACCAGCAAAAGACTCTTCGAGTAGAAGGCGATAGGGTAGTAACTGGCAGAGAGACATTATGGGTACGGTAATGCACGCTGATCCCTTCGAAGACGAGCTGAAACAGATTTCAATAATCATGTCATCAAACGGATAAGCAATAGAAACCGGTCCCTTTGCAGAATACATGAGATCTACTGGGGACGGCTGAGAAGCGAAAATCAGTAGCTGTTCATATGGGTAATAGAAAACATGATGTACCAGGAAGATGGGATGCTTGAGCGGAAACTTTTCAACCCCTCCTTTGATGATGCTTGTCTTGAAAGTCACTATACCGACCTGCATAGGAAATGGTGATCATGAACGCTGCAGTCTGTATATAGACACACAAGAGAGCACACCATTTCGATAGCCCCACAGAAAGAAAGCTGTGTGGATACAAGTCAACATGAAGCAGATAAAACGGTGACCCTCCCCCCATTGTATTACCTCGCCCTGTGCGCAGTAATGTTCGGTTGGAACAAAACATCGAAATTTATATCTATAAGAACATCACCCTGAGAGAAATGCAGGTCCCCGACCGAAAGGTTAGAACCCTTGACGAATACAGGAAAGTAGCATCGCGATCCCCTTCATACAGAAAGTGTGTTATTGACGAGCAAAAATTTTTTTTTTTTTCAAATTTGTCATACGAACCTGGACAAATGCTTGATCTGATTTAGGAATAGGGGGGAGCAGGAAGGAGCATTATTGAACAGAGAATAACGAAGGAAATTATAGACCATAACGTCCCAATTTCCACCATGTTCTCTTTCCGGAATGGTCTTCGCACCTTCGCTGGCAATCTTGTCAACCACATCGTTGCTCAAATCCTGTCCGACGTAAGCCCCTATAGGTTCAGGGAGAGGTGAAACTGGTGGAACTGCGCCAGGATGCGCTTCAATGAGAGCACCTTCGCGGGCATTCCATGTATCATGTAACTCTTGTGAAAGTGCGGTGCCGCTCTATTGATGAAAATGTTGGACGTGTCAAAAAAAAAACACCGTGAGAAACCAGTGTGCCAGGCGGTAATAAAGAATCATGGTGACGTACATCAGTCCAGGATGAGATACACCTGCGAATCGTACCCCGGGAATGTGACGTGAAATAGCGTAGGTGCCTACAAGATAGGAAAGAAACGTGTGAGAAGCTTATTCTATTTGCGATCGTGGGAGGAGAAATCTTTTGAATACTGACCGTGGAAGTCCCAAATCGCTTTACAAGCTTACTAGGAAATTCCCTGGATTGCTAGAAATAGATGTAATTATACAGAAGTTAGAGACGTGGAACATCATGCTTCTGTTGCGCACCGGAGAGACTACCTCCATTGTTCAGCTCGAAGATGCCTAACAGATACAAATTCAACGAAGAAAGCCAGCAAAAATTAGCTCATTTGACACACCGTATATCCCTAAGGCATCTTCTCAAATGGAGTTACTGAGAGGCAGGTGAGTGGCAGTGAAATAGCATGTATGTGTATGGTACCGTATAAAATATCAACAGCGAGGGCATCTCCTGGCACTGGGCCCTCGACAGCAACAGGGCCGCTTAGATTGTGCTCTTTAGTCAGATTCACATTTTCAACATCATCGCTGTCTGATGTGTATAGGATAATAATAAAGTCGTCGAAAGGCGCCGATGAGTCAACCAATCGATGGATGGCTGGAATAACGCACTATCATTGTTTCCAATCTGAGCCCCAGTCCAATCTAAGGAAGAGTTTAGCCCAGAGCAGTGGTACCATGAAAGCAACACTCACCAACACATTCAATTTTGAACACTTAAGAAGGATTTTTGATCATGACATCATGTGCTTGCAAAGAAAAAAAATTTCTTACCTGACCAGGTTTAACGGTAGCCACGGGTGGAATAGCAGGACTAATGACGGGTGAACCGTTTTTCATGTGGGGAAATTTTCAACCTATACGAAGACGCTTACTGCCAGCGAGTGTGGAGACCCTAGAACAGCGCTGTTTAATGGAATATATAATTAAACACGTGACGTACCCATTTCTGGTCTGCAGGGATAAATGTGACCATTCAGGCATAGCCATCTGCGTCTTCGAATTAGTGCGATCCAGACGCTGACTCATTAAGACTCACACAAATGGATCGACCTTCGTTTCGAAAACATTTTGAAAAATATACGAAGTACCCCAAATCAATACATCTGTGATTAACTCTTCGCCACGTATTCTAGACTTCGTTTAACACGTATCTTGATAAGGTTGGGATGAGGAACGGAGTTCTCTTTCGTAGCCATCGGAATACAGGAATCTGAGCTGTAAGATGGTCATGTTAACAATATGAACTGTCTGAAGAGCTGGGTAAAGAAAGTCTGCTGTCAGCTGAAGCTCAGAGCAAAAAGCAACCAAGAGCTGGTGAGAACGAGAGGAGAAGCAATAACTATATTTCCCAGCTTATCGACCGCCTTCTAAAATATAGGACCGAGAGCTATTCCGAGCCGCCCGCAACGCATCTTGGGTTTTTGAAAGATTTACTCCCAGGGTGAGAGATAACATCCATAGTTGGGGTACACCCATGCGGACGGCGGCTTCCGAACGTGACAGTTTTGTCACTGATGTCACACGACCCGACTACGTTCTTCGAGTGCTGTGGCAACTACTTAAGTAGTTCTTTGTTCTTTTCCTGGAGAGTGACAATATCTGCATTTAACTCCCTCACGACCTGGTACTCCTCATTTTTTTCTTGGGAATGAGATCTCCTCGTCACACGGCCTATCAGGGGGTTTTCCATCCCCAGCTGTTGAGGTGTCAAATAGATGGATTAGGTTCCTTTTCTCGGCCCTCTGACTCGGGTCTTCATACACGACTCTTAGGCTCGACTTCCCCTCTTCCGAGAATACGTCAGGCTCGTGTGGAGACAAACAAAAGAAGGGCGAAGATTGTTACGAAAGACAAGACCGGAGACAGGCCACTCCCTGTCCCCAAGTCAGTATAAGCGAGAAGGCATCAGAATAGTTATGTGGTGGTCGGACTATGACGCATCATATTAAAAGATGGCACACCTTCACCCTCGATGAAAGTCGAGATCTATTCATCGATCTGCTGGGAGGTTTTTCCGGTCCGTCTTCCTCTTCTCTGGCCTCAATGCATAGTTTACCCACCAATACTGTAATAGAAGTCCGCAAGCCTCCTGTCTCGCTATTGGGTGGCAGTGAACTCGCTGCGTGTAACTTGACCAGGACTTTGAGAGGGGGAGGGTGAGTGTGAAGAGGGAATCTGAGTTTGTCTTGCTCAATTTCCGCAGTCGAGGGTCGGCGTATCGTATGCATTGGCTTTGGGATTTCCGACGGGGACCTAGAAGGTTGTCCTAAACGAGATGAAGGGGTACACCCTAAATTACATGCAGACCTCGAAGATTCTGAGTACGTGACAGACAGAAGCGTGTTTGTTCTTCCGAACGATCCGGCGTTCGAGTCAACTATACGAGTGGCTGGCGTGGGGCACTTGGATTCTTTGACTAGCTGCTTGCCATACGCGCTGGTTCCAATTGGT
>QLPG01009446.1:0-21766 GCA_003314385.1 Gomphus sp. MG54 | reverse complement strand
AAACAGGTCTGAGTCATGCCAAGAAAAGGGGAAACATATAAAAGAAACAATAAGGAAGTTCACCAATAAACATCTAACAACCTTGTCTACTACTCCTGAGGGGCCTTAGGATGAGTCAGGAGACTGAGTCATCTCGGAGTATTTCCAGGTCACAGGCAACATATCTTCCTCAATTTCTCCAGTATCCAATCCAAGGATAGGGGTCTGGGAGTAGGAGGACTAATGGGTATACAGTTGTGCACTCTCATTTTGTGTTTAAGAGTGAGTCAAATGGAGTGGGCAGGATAATCAGGATGGAATGGTGCCCTGAACTCTGCCTCATATTCCACTCTACTCCTATCATGATATGCTGGTCTAGACGTCATTCCAAGAAATATGTATGGTTCTTGACTTTCTGGGAAATAGACTGCATCTCCTATCGCATATGACTGAGTGTAGATTGGATTGGATCATCTTCTGAGTAAGAAATGTGCTGGTGGGGGTATGTGAAGATAATGATTAATGGTTCTGCCTGGATGTGTGTGTCCTGGGTGTTGTAGCATTGCATGGGAATGAGTTCTGAAGAAGACATGATGACAAATTGGGAGTCTGAAGATTGGAGTACTGAATAGAATGGTTGGCTGTGTGATGTGGCGACAGTGAAGGTGATATGGGATGAGTGCCGATGGTGTCTGATTTGGAACATGGTTGAGATCGATCGCTTTACTGTCACCGGCTTTGGCTTCAATGTACTCATGCATTGCACCCTACTTGCTGTGCATGCCACCAATTTGGGACAGAGGAGATACTCGGAGAGTGCCAAAGGTGCCAGCCCAAGTAGAGGAGTTTACAGAGAAGGAAGGTAAGGGGCCTAAGCCTAGTCAATACCCAGAATGAGGAAATATATACATGCATGCCCTGCTTATATAGGTTTAAGAAGTGACATGTGGAATAAGGAATGTGGGACAATACAGTATGCAAAGCATGTGGGGGTATTGTCCATAACAAGTAAAATTAGAATGAAGGGATATAAATGGGGATATGCCAATGGAAAATAGAATAATAGGAATGTGGCCAAGGATAGAACAATAGGGAGTGCCCGACTATAAAACAATAGGGTCGTGGCTGAGGATAAAACAGGGACAGGATGTCCCGAGGTGAGGTGGGTTGAGTAGACAGGGTAGGATTAAAGGATGGTAAAAGAGGCAGAGCAGATGAGGGATAGGGACAAGGAATGCAGATGATGGATGTGCTAAGCCAAGACCGGTGTACCAAGTGACTTGCATGTGGCATGGGCACTTGTACATGGACATAGCCAAATTACCTGACACTCGGTATGTGTACTTGACAATTCCCCAACACCTCCATGCAATGCAAAGGTTTTGAGTTTGACTAAGTGCTGACCCAGGGAGATGGCTATGGGGGATGTGAGAGTATGCAACAGTCACATATAGATGAGTCTTACACTATTAGCATGTGATACCGATGTGAGTGATGATAGTGACAATAATAGCCTGGTATGATAACACAAGCAATTCAGACTTCATTGATTATGACAATAAGCAGTGTTCTTTGAGTATGAGACTAGTTTGTTATTATCTAGCTATCTGTCTCTTATAGAGAACTTGAGTCCAATATGTGATCTCCTGCATAACTACCCTGAGACGGCATCCACATGTAGTTGACCTGATGTGGGTTGCCATGTTTCCAATCTATTTCTGTCTGCCCTATTTATATGGCCTAACAAAGTGTGAAAATACTCCTTCATGCTTCTTATAGTGTTCTGGACTCCTGTGTTGACATTGTGCCCCATTTCTCTGCTAGTAAGTGTGCATCATCTGTATATATGTATATGCCTTGGATATGTCCTCTTGCACTTCCTAGCCCATGAGTGATATGCCTCTCTATCTCTATGTGTCCTTTAACTTATTTCTGCCCCATAGGTCCTCCTCCAGGTGTGTCTGATGCCTTTTCATCCCCTGTATCTCCCTCTCTCAGTGGGGACCTAGCATATAGGCCACTGTGTCTCGATCCACCGCTTCTACATATGTGTGCAGTACATTTGTATATACTTTTCCATTCATTCTAATATTACTTTTGTTTATTCTGATGCTCCGTTATTCCCAAATATATTTCCTTAGTCCATTTCCTACATATATGCACTTCTCTGCCCTCCCAATCTCATATCTCCTCCTGATTCCTCCCTAATCCCCTATCCTCTCTGTCTCTCATCTCAACATAATTCTGGTTGTGCCAAGTGATCATTTGATGTAGATGGTTGTTTGTGATTATACTGTGATTACTGTAATTTAAAATAAAGAAGTGACCAAATTTTATCTTATTTTATCTTATGTAGGCTCTTTCTTAACATGATCAATTGGTCTGAGAGTCTAATAAATACAAAAATAAGCAACATATGATACATGTTTCTTATGAACTCAATCCAGCCTCAGCTGGAGTAATGGGGAGAGCCACAGGCTTGTAAATCAAGGCAAGTCGTCAAGTTGTACACTATTGTAAATGTGAGCTTTTTCATCCAAAGCAGTAATGATATCACCATGTCACGCTAGATAGTGTTTTGATCATTTTTGCTAGTGTGACATGGATAAGCCTTCAGTCCAATTTTGGACTTCAAAACATCAATTTCACTTCTCTTTGAGCTTGGTTGCTATGCAATGCTTGTCAACTTCTGACACCCCGGTTCACAATAGTTATGTCATCATGTTGGTTGCTATTGCAATCTCGAGCTCTCCATCAACCTTCTCTGAGATTTCCCTCTTCAAACATCCCCACAACACCACACCCACACTCATATCGAGGATATATCATTCAGAAGTTGAGGTCTCAAGGATACATGTACCATTGAGGCTATTAAATGAAAACATCAAGATATCTTAATGTGAACCCTAAAGATGCCAATCTGAAATATAAACCAAATATTCTGCACTACTAATTTGTCAGTTTTCCCCAGGATATGAAATGGATGGGCTTGCATACTATACATACTCCTAGCTCCAGGATGGACCTGTATCTTTCATTGAGGTATTGTTCTCAGAATCTCATGATTTGTCTGAACTGAAATTTCCATAACTGGCACAGAGGCTTTATTCCACCCGGGACCTTCCATTCTTCAAGTTTCATGGCCAAAACAACAGTGAGTAGCATTTGTGTTGTCACCTGCCTGATATCACTCCCTGTCAAGTACATGTACTGAGGATCCGGTAACTCAGCGGTGCCAACTAAAATACTCCATTAGTAACCAAGTATGAACCATTCAATGAGTTGTTCTCGGCCAGACACACATATCAGTCACATTCCTTATTCCCATCCCATGCCTACTCCTCACTCCTTGGTCCGCCTCACCTCGTGACTTCCTGCCCTTGTGTTATCCTTGGCTACAGCCTTGTTTTATAGTCAGGAATTTCCTATTGTCCTATCCTAGGGCATGTCCTATTATTCTGTCCTTTATTGTTTTATCCCCATCTTACATTTCTTATTCTAATTTTACTCGCTGTGGACAATAACCACATGCTCTGCATACCTTATTGTTCCACATTCCTTATTCCACATGTCACTTCTTAACCTATATAAGTAGCACATGCATGTACATATTTCCTCATTCTGGGTATCGACTAGGCTTAGGCCCTTCTACCTTCTTCTCTTCTGTTAAGTCCTCAACTCGGGCCAGCATCCTCAGCATCCCCCTGAGTATCTGTCTGTTGCAAATACAGTGGCACGCACGGGAAGTAGGACATAATGCACGAGTATATTGAAGCCAATACCACTACTCTTGGCCTGCAGGACTTAGCCATAGTCCGCCCAACCTTTCGACAACACCCCTCGGCAGTACCGAAGTCTGTCAGCAACCGACGCTTGACACTCCCCCCAAAAAATATTGGCAATCACTTGGGATATTGATGAAAGTATAAAGAAGGAAAATGAATTAAATTAAATCTGGAACAAGGTTGTCTAGAAACAGTTGAATTATAGTTTACTTGACTTTAGTGGAGGACAAGGGAAATAGAGAGAATAGTGTTTTTGGGGAATATTTTTGATTGTATTTATTATTCTAATACATGATTTATTATATAGTAAATTCAACTGTGCACATCCCTTCCTGGAGATGCGTTGGTATTGATGCATTGATAACAACATGCATGTAACCCAAATATGGTATCTGTGTGATGCAGCTACGATGCACATGTGATGCAGATATGGTGTATGTGGTTGTGATGTGCCGGCAATAGATGTAAATTGCATGGCTGGGAATACTGATGGGGGAGAGAGGATGTCCTTTCTGAATCCACAACAGGTTAAAGTATCACTATTGCACCTGAGGAGGAGCCCACTCAATACCTTTCCCCAACTCACGATCACCCTTTTGTTGGCTCCTTGTCTATCCCACAACTAAAGTTAAGAAGTAGAGCTGATCATGATCCATTGGCACCAATCTCCATGGGAGAATTCTCACACTTTATGACCATGACATTCTTCAAGATTGGTATCATGATATTGAAACTGAACCCAAGAGAAGGGAGCACCAATGTATTATGTTGATGTCTGGTTGAGAAATGGCATGGCAGAGGACAATGGTGGGGGCTTGCAAGTACAGCTTTTCAAATATGAAGTTCAAGCATCACCCGGGTGCCTATTGACCATGTTATTTTATGAGAAAATTGGTAGGAGTGGTGCTCTTTTTCATGCCATTGAAGAACACTTTGTCACAATGCCAGAGCTAGGTCTAAGCAAGACAAGGTTATATATAAAAGATGACCTGTAGATCAGGACAAAAAAAAACATAAGTGTACATATCGACCATGGTGGTTATCATGTGATAATGACGACCAACAAGCTGAGGTGGGGGGAGTGTTGAGGATAGCAAGTGAGCCTCATATAATATCCTTCTTTTTATCCTAACTCTGGTTGGGTAGATGAGTAATGACAGGTGTACAAGTGTCTCATTCTCTTGAGACATGTGTGAGAGGTATAGTAATATATATGGACAGTGTGGGAGATATGGATTAGAAAGAAGGTTCATTGAGAAACTTGCCCTATATCCTATGTGGGGTAGCTGTTGAATGTTGAATGTTGTCTAGAAGCAGTTAAATTATAGATTACTTGATTATGAGAGTGAGACAGAAAATGGGAAAATGGGATAGTGTCAAGTACACGTACCGAGATCCCAATTATTCGCCAGTGCTGACCGAGCAACCATCCTACATCCACATACAAGTGTCTACGCTGCATGCATAACACTTGGTGTGCCGGTCCTGGCTCGATACATCCGCAATCCACACTCCTCAGTCCGTTTCACCTTGGGACTTCCTGTCCTTGTATTATCCTCAGTCACGACTCCATTGTTTTATACCCAGCCACTCCTTATTGTCCTATCTTGAGTCACAATTCTATTATCCTATCCTTTATTGTCCTATCCCCGCTTTGCATTCCTTGTTCTAATTTTATTCATTGTGGACAATAACCACATGCTCTGCATACCTTGTTGTCCTACATTCCTTATTCCACATGTCGCTTCTTAACCTATATAAGTAGGGCATGCATGTACATATTTCCTCATTCTGGGTATCGACTACCCTTCTACCTTCTTCTCTTCTGTTAAGTCCTTGACTCGGGCTGGCATCATCAGCATCCCCCCGAGTATCTGTCTGTTGCAAATACAGTGGCACACACGGCAAGTAGGGCACAACGCACGAGTACATTGAAGCCAACGCCACTACTCTTGGCCTGCAGGACTTGGCCATAGTCCACCCGACCTTTCGCCAACACCCCTCGTGTCAAGCACCGTACATACTGACAGGCCTCGGGAGAGCCGAAGGGGTCGGATGGGTAAAGGCCAAGTCCTGCAGGCTAGAAGTAGTGGCATGGCTTCAACGTGCTCATGCGTTGCGCCCTACTTCCCATGCGTGCCACTGATTTGGGACAGAGGGATACCTGGGAGAGTGCCGAGAGTGTCGGCCCAGGTAAAGGACTTGGGACAGGAGAAGGGAGGACAAGAAGGCGTAAACCTAGTTGATTTCCAGAACGAAGAACCATCTACATACATTGGCTACTTATATAGGCTAATAAGTGAGATGTGGAACAGAGTGGCACAAGGAATGGAGAACAACAAGGTATGAAGAATCATGTGGAAGTATTGTCCACAATGATCAGGAATAGAACAAGGAATGTGGACAACAATAGAACAATAAAGTATGGCCGAGGACAAAAAGAGTGAGTGAGAATAGAACAATGAGAGTGGCAGAACATAAAACAATAGGGAGTGGCTGAACATAAAACAATAGTGCCACTGCCAAGTGACAACAAAGAGTGAATGCCCTGAAGGTAAGCAGGTAAGGACAGGGAATAACAGAATGACAAAAGATAGAGGGGATGGGATGAGGAAAGTGAACCAAATGATGAACCGAATGTACCGGACCGAGACCATGTACTGGCAAGGGATGCCTTGTCACTGGTGTGTGGGACTAAAAGGCAAGGGTTGTTCGGTCGGTACTACCGAGTGAACCAGAGCTTGGTATCCGGGGCTTGACACCTCAGCAGTACCAAAGTCCGTCAGTACCTGATGCTTGACAGATAGAAATTTTTTGATTATTATTCTGATACATGTTTTTATTATATAGTAAATCTATCTACGCATGTCCCTTCCCAGAGATGTGTTAGCATTGACGCCTCAATAACAATGAACATGTGACTTGAGTGTAGTACCTGTGTGACTCGATACACATGTGACATGTATTCTGCGTATGCGGTGGATATAATGATTGAGTGAGAGGAAGTGAGGGAGAATGGTAGGATATACAAGGGATCCCTCCTTGGTTCCAACATGTTGGACATTAAAGCAGGGATTGTATATGACAAGATTAAGAGCCTGGAGTGTAGGGTAAAGATTTATAGAGACTTTTCTGTCAATTTAGGCAGACCACAACAATAAACTTGAATTTCCCTCATTTCAGACTGACAGAAAAAAGCAAACTGTGATCTCAATTTGTTTTTACAGCACATCTATATAAAAAAGTTGGGGAGTTTCATAGTGCTATGCTGTCTCCACCTCAATAGCAACATAACCATGAAATTTGGGTCAGTATGAAAGGTGCAATCTATTGTTTCTGTCACAACCACAATACCATGCTCTGACTTACTCGGCAGTACCAACCGACTGACCCTTACCCATATCATCCCTCATGGTGTGTGGTTTCGGCTCAGTACACTTGGTTCATCATCTGGTTCATTACCCTTACCCCACCCCCCTATTCTTTATTATTCTTCCACTCCCTGTCCTTCCCCTTACCCACTTACCCTTGGGACATTCACTATTCATTGCCACTTACTCGCGGCCCTATTGTTTTATATCTCAGCCACCCCTTATTGTTCTATTCTTTCCCACAATCTCACTTGTTTATTATCGGTCATATTTCATTGTCTTACTTTCATATTGTTCTATTCTCAATTGCTGTAGACAACACCTCCACATGGTCTTCATACCTTATTCTTTTCTCCATGTCTTATGCCACCCTTATTCCACATTCCACCTCTCAGCCTATATAAGTAGCGAGTGCATGTACATAGTTCCTCAGTCTGAGTATCAACTAGGTTTATGCTTCCCTACTCTCCTCCTTCTGTTCAGAAGTTCCTACTTGGGCCGATATCCATGGCATCCTCTCGAGTATCTTTTCCATTATAAGTTAGTGGCACGCACAGGAGGCAGGGCACAATGTACAAGTATGTTGAAGCCAAGCCACCCCGACTGGCCTCCAAGACTTGGCTGGTTCCGACCGTACCATCGGTAGTACCAAGGCCTGACAGTTTCATGCATACTTCCATGTTGACATCAAGCTTCAAATACCTGGCACTAGCAAAATGGCAATATTGACTACATTACCAAATTGCTCCTGCAAACTCACGTCCATAGTACATACAATTCCCCACAACTCATCGCACTCACAAGTTGACTGACTCTATGGTTCCCTGCACCCATGAGTGTTGTGCACTTAGTTCACTGCTTATGATGGTGGCTACGAGTCCCCACACTCACAAGTCAACTGCCTTCACTTTGTGCAGTTAATTGCTCCATGCATATTGAAACACATGGCCATGGGAATTTATTATGAGACTCACGGTTAACCATGATGCAGGTTACACACTGACAACTCACTTTGTCGATTGTCAAACATACACTTCCATGTCACTGCAACCCCCGATGCTCAACAAAACATGGCACATTAGACGGTGTGAGAAACCTGAACCGCCTATTACTAACAAACCAGTGAAGCTCAATCTATAGCTATGGCCATATACCAGTGTTCACCGGTCAATTTAACCGATCTCATCTTAGTTGTTCCTTATAGATCTCAGACAGAGTAAGCCAAACGACAGTTTCTTCAATCAGTGGACACATAACCTTTTAGAACCAATGGAATTTTTGAGTGGTTATATATATTTTTCTGTTCATTTCAACACTAAAACCCAAATGACTCCCCCAATTCTATCCCCCTCAAAGTGCAACTTCTCACATAATTTACATACAATATAAAGGACCTACAGGAATATTGTCATGATTTTAGGGACAATTTTGGACAAATACCACCTACATGGCCTGGTGCCTGACCCAAGGATCAAACTGCCCTTCAGGGCTGATGCAAGGGATATCATTGATGGGCAAGCAGTTTTTTCTTTGAGATCTTTCTATCTTGGCCTAAATCTTTTCTTTGCCCATGTACCCACGTTCCATCATGCACCTGACCGTATCAGAACAGATCCCTACGTGAATTTTTCTAGTAATGCCAGTTTTCTTTCATATAAATAGTTGGATGTATCTACTTAAAGAATACAGAAGTTGAAATCACCTTTCTACATTGTCATTCTCATTGATTCTTGAACTATCCTCAAAACTCTCATTAGCGCTGAACCGAAGGTTAAGCACCAGACATCACACTTCCCTAATCAAGACTAAAGCAATGGATATGCGGTGAACCAATACCTGGAACTACAGTTGAGTTCCCAACACCATATCATATTTTTATATACCACCATATATTATTTCTATTTTGTGGGAGGACTACAATTCCATAAACTGGTGCTTTGGCTCCCAGGCCGGTTTCCTGGAATGGCACCTAAGCAAAGGCCAAACCCAGGACTCAGCTCCAAGCAGATCAACAATAGAACAACATTGTCCCTAGTGATAAATACAATAGAATTCACAGTAAAATCCAGGGGATTATTATCCCATTTGTTCCACCGACTCTCAGATATTCGGGCCCAGAATACCCCACAGAGATCTAATCTGCCACACCAAACTACATGACCATGTTGGTTTTCTAGATAGTAAGCTTGACCAAGAACATGCCGTCGGATTGATCCACATGAATCCACGAGCGCAAATCAGACACATGGTGCGATGTTGTGCCTGGGCGAGAGCCTGCTGGGTGAGAGGGTGAGACTCTACGCGGCCCGCATCGAAAAGCGCACTGAAATGCGCTACAGACTTGCAGCGCCGGGACACGACCTTGAACCCCCCCGTTCAAACGCCGCTTTCCCCATTGACAGACATCATGATGATGCGCGCCATGCACGCGCCTCGGCTACATCGCTTTCTGGACCCTTCGGCCCGTGGCCACCAGGCGTGCCATTTTTAGCAACCTCAGACCCCTCCGCTGTACCCGCCCTAGCTCACTTTGACCCTCCCTCCCGCTGAATGCACTCGCACCTTGAAACGTCGACGCCTAAGAAAGCATTCATCGCACTCGGCACGTTTCTAACCTCGCGTAAATCCAGCAAGAACAGGAACTTTCGCATCGTGACTAAGTTTCAATCTCTAACCTCATGCAAGAAAACAGCCTCAAATCTCTTGCGAGAACACCCTATTGGAGAAAACCAAACAGGGATAGCTCAATAAGTATCAACCCTTTCCCCCAATCCCCAACAACAAGTGCCATGTCACGCAGCGCCAGTTGCTTTCAAGCTAAATGCATGTCTCAGCTCCTCTCAAGAGAATAAGATATATACACTATGTGCCTAGAACAAATTTATAGTCAGTTGGACCAAGATTAACCATCACATGGAGAAGTTACTTAAAACCAACATGGTGATGTGCCACCGAATGATGAGATTGTTGTTTGGCTTACTCCTTCAGAAATCTGTCACGAACCACTAGGATGAGGTGAGTTGAATTGAGCGGTGAACTCAGGTATTCAGCTATGTCTACGGATTGAGTGCCACTGGTTTGTTAGTAGCAGACGGTTCAAGCTTCTTGCATCATCTGATGTTTCACTTTTTGTTGAGCGTTAGGTGGAGGCGTCCGTACATATCCTGAATTCTTACAACAGCCTGTTCCCGAGGGTGGTTTGAGTTTATTAGATTGAGGTTGGAGCTCTGACACGAGGCAGAAGAATCCCTGTTCGTTTTGAGGCTATTTCAACTACTTGATATTATGTTTCATTAATCACTTCTATCGCGTTGCTGTCTCTACTTCTCATTTACCATCCATTTACCATCAAGCGAAATGGTAACAGAGATACTATCTTGGTGTCACCAATATCTTTTCCCTCAGCCATGACTCTCATAAAGCTTCCACATTTTGGCTGTATGCATCAGCATCTCATTCCAACACACGATCTGGTCCATCTCAACATCCACTTACCAGATGTCCGCTCAAGGGATTAATCAAGTCTTAATACAGCAGGAGACAGATTTGTGAGTACCCTAAAATGTTCGGTTTCCAGGAAATTTATGATCCGGACAGTTTGGCTCAGAACTATTCGTCGATTGCTGCGTTGGGTAAGCTCAGTAGTAATTTTATGTGGACCTCGTTGTGATCTCACTATTTGAAATAGCACTCTTGGTTTATGACACACTCCTCACATTCCGTTATGAGAAAAAATATGTCTGGGGGACGAAGCTTAGATTAGGATCAGTCCTGTATATTTTGGCTCGTTATGCACAGGTCATCTACTTCATGTTCTTCATAATAATTGTCATTTCCCCGCCAAATCTACCCATCAAGGTGAGTAGTTCTATGCAATGGATCACAAAGAATTCACATTCATACCGGTCCAGTAAGACTCTGATGATGTTTAACACAGAATCTAATGTAAACACAGTGCATGTAATGACTTAGGTTACAGTATTAGTAGTATTGCTTTTCTACCCCTTCTTGGAATTCAAGGTGACAATGGCTCTAATTTTCTGTTCACAGATTTACTTATCTATTCTACCAGGGCATTTAATGGCCCGGGCATATGCCGTCTCGAAGCGTAAGCGACTGACTGCTTTGGTGCTTGGTCTTTTACTTATTAGAACTATTGTGTGTTACTTGGTTTGTGTTGCATCCTCTCACTTTGTGATGGCTAATAAAACTTGATCCGTACTGCATAGTTTGTTGCAAAAATAAACAACTGTGCACCAACTGAGATGGACCTGAACAAGCTTTACTTGTGAGTTATTTTGGTTGTATTCCTTCAAATGACTTGTCTATTCACATGATTGTCAGAAGTGAAGCTTCCTTTGTTTCAATTCTGTTTTATTCTTATTCATTCTCTAGTTACCACTATCGAGGCTGCGTTGCTTGTCCTTTTCGACACAGTGGTCGTTACAGTGACGCTTTCCAATTCCCTGGGACACTTGAGGGAGTTGAGACAGTTGAGAGAATTGCACACCAAGTCACTAACTCAGCTGTTCGTTGAGCAAAGTACGTTTCTCAGTGGTATAATACATTGTGGCTAATTATTATAAAGGTGTGCTACGTTATGGGTATCTAATTTTTAATTGTTATTCCAAAATCTAATCCACAGTCAGGTTCGTGCTCACAGTAACCTTAACAGCAACCATCACAAACAAGGTATTTCTCAATAAAATCCTCCATAAAGTTGCCTGAGTCGTGATTATGACAGGTCTTAAGAGTAAATGATTCATTGGTTATAACTGGTAAAAATAACGAAGTAATAAAATGTCAATAGCCTACTCTTGCCGGGATTCTTATCCCTCTGCAGGACAGGTAAAAGCTCTGAGATACGACTGTTTGGGTGACTTGACTGATACCTCATATAGCCTTTCTGCCATTATCATCTGTCGAATTCATTTGGAACTCCAAGAGAAGCATTCCCATCCTAATAGCACCACCCACTCTTCCCCTCATCCCATTGCCAGCTTCCATGCAGCTACACGACGGATGCATAATGCCATAATGGAAGAATTCGGTGACCGGAACATCACCGAGTCAACTGACACTGGGCTCCCTTCGTCGAATGAAATTGAGCTCGCGGATCTCCCTGCTTCCAATACAGACCGGATTGACCTCGATGAGTATCCATGGGCCGGGAGGAGTTTGGGAGAGATCGAGAACTTGGCTCCAGCGGGATCGCAAAATGCGGGTAAGCTTTATTCATCATTTCAGCTGTGGTGGGTTGTTCCAGTTCTTTGTGATAATTTAATGTTGTTTGCAGATGCTGTCTCAACAATATAGAGATTGAAAAGGACATCGATGTTCATATATTGGGGAACCAGGAGTAGTATGAAAGTATTCATTGGAGGCTCAGGATGTCGTCCTAGAAAGAATATATATAATTACGATCGTCCCGACTGATCATTTGGAGTAGATGTTTCTTTGTGATTATACTGTGATTACTGTAATATATATTAAAAATGTCACTTAATTTTATCTTATGTAGGCTCTTTCTTAAGGCGATCAATTGCTCCGAGAGTTTAATAAATACAGAAATAAGCAAACATATGCTACATATTTCTTAGGGACTCAATCCAGCCTCAGCTGGAGTAACGGGGAGAGCCACAGGCTTGTAAACCAAGGAAAGTCGTCAAGTTGTACGTTGTTGTAAATGTGAGCTTTTTCACCCGAAGCAGTAACGCCGTCTCCATGACGCGCTAGATAGTTTTTCGATCGTTTTCGCTAGCGCGACATGTATAAGCCTACAGTCCCATTTTGCACTTCAAAACATCAATTTGACTCCTCTTTAAGCTTGGTTGCTGTGCAATGCACGCCGACTTCTGAAACCCCGTTTCACGATAGTTCCGTCATCGTGTTGATTGTTATTGCTATCTCCACTCTCCATCAACCTTCTCCGGGGTTTCCCTCTTCCAACATCCCCACAACACCACACGCACACTTCTATCGATGATATATCACCCGGAAATTGAGGTCTCGAGGATAAACGCGCCATCGAGGCTATTAAATTAAAACATCAAGATATCTTCATGTGAAACCCGAAAGACGCCAATCTGATATATAAACCAAATATTCTGCACTACTCATTTCACAGTTTTCCCCAGGATATGAAATGGATGAGCTTGCATACTACGTATACTCCTAGTACCAGAACGGATCCATATGTTTCATTGAAGGTATTGCTCTGAAAATCTCAAGATTCGTCTGAGCTGAAATCCCCATAACAGGCGCAGAGGCTTTATTCCAGCCGATACCTTCCATTCTTCAAGTTTCATGGCCAAATTAAAAGTGGGTAGCATTTGTGTGGTCATCGGCCTGATATCATTCCCCACAAATATATTGGCAATCGCTTGGGATATTGAGGGCAGTATAAAGAACGAAAATGACGAAAATTAAATTCAACCAAGGTCGAAGCGTCACTATCACGTCCGAAGATGAGCCCACTCAATACCTTTCCCCTACTCACGATCACCCATTTTGTCGGCTCCTCGTCTATCTCACAAAGCTAAGAAGTAGAGCTGATCACGATCCATTGGCACCAATCTCCACGGGAGAATTCTGACAATTTTCAACCCTGACATTCTTAAATATCGGTATCATGATATTGAAACAGATCCCGAGAGAAGCCAGCACCCATGTATTATGTTGATCTGGTTGAGAAAGCGCATGGCGGGGGACAGTAGGGTGAGCTTACAAGTACAGGTTTTCAAATTTGAAGTTCAAGCGTCACCCGGGTGCGTATTGACAATTAAATTTTATGAGAAAATTGGTGGGAGTGATGGTCTTTTTCCTGCCATTGAAGAACACTTTCCACGATTCCAGAGCTAGGTATAAGCAAGACAAGGTTGTATATAAAAGATGACCTGTAGATCAGGACAAAGAAAACATACGTGTTCGTATCGACATGGTCGTAATCATATGAAAAAGACGACCAACAAGCTGAGGTGGAGGGAGTGTTGAGGATAGCGAGAGATCCTCATGTAATATCTTCCTTTTTATCCTGACTCTGGTTGGGTAAATTAGTCATTACAGGTCTACAAGTGTCTCATTCTCTTGAGACGTATGTGAGGTAATATATGGACAGTGTGGGAGATGTGGATTAGACAGAAGGTTCGTTGAGAAACTTGCCCTATATCCTATGTGGGGTAGCTGTTGAATGTGGAATGTTGGATTTTAAAGCAGGAACTGTATATGACAAGATTAAGAGCCTGGAGTGTAGAGTAAAGATTTATAGAGACTTTTCTGACAATTTAGGCAGACCACAACAATAAACTTGAATTTCCCTCATTCCAGAATGATAGACAAAAGCAAAGTGTCATTCCAATCTGTTTTTACAGTACATATATATTGAAAAGTTCGTGAGTTTCAAGGTGCTATTCCGTCTCCACCTCATTAGCGACATAACCCTGAAATTCGGGTCAGTATGAAAAGTGCATTTTATTGTTTCATGGGTACTTCCGCGTTGACAGCCACGCTTCAATTACCTCGCATTAGTGAAATGGCAAGATCGACGAGAACGTTACCAAATTGCTCCTGCAAACTCGCGTCCATAGTACATACAATTCCCCACACTCATCGCACTCACAAGTCGACCAACTCTACGGTTGCCTGCACCCACGAGTGTTCCGCACTCAGTTCACCGCTTGCGACTGCCGCTACGATTCCCCGCACTCACAACAACTCGACCACCATCACATTGCGCAGTTAATTGCTCGGCGCACATTGAAATGCGTAATCTCTCTGTCTTGACCGAATAGGTACGTACCCGCCTAATACACTTCGATCGACCACCGCTGTGCACCACCATGCCGGCAAACAATCAAGTGTAACTAATCGTTAACCGACATGGATTGACAAACACGTATCGTCGCCGCCGCCGCCGCCATCGCTCGCGTATAGATATGGTCAGTTCTGCCATGTCCCAAGGATGAGGGAATCGATTATGAGACTCAACCACGAAGCAGGTCACACCGACAACTCACTTTGTCGATTGTCAAACACATGCTTGCATGTTACTGCGACCCCTGACGCTCAACAAAAAGTGACACGTCAGACGGCGCCAGAAACTTGAACCGCCTATTACCAACGAACCAGTGACTGGTCAATTTGAATCATCTCATCCTAGTTGCTCCTGATAGATGTCTGACAGAGTAAGTCAAAAGACAGTTGCATCAATCGGTAGGCACATGACCCCATTGGTTTTCGATGGCAAGATTTTCTCGAAGTGAGCTCAACCGAGAACATATCGTCAGATTGGTCTACACGAGCACACGAGCGCGAATCAGGCACATATAGTGCGGTGTTGGCCCTGGGCGAGAACCTGCTGGGTGAGTGGAGGACTCTCCACGCGGCGCGCGTCGAAAAGCGCCTCGAAAAGCGCTACAGTCTTGCAGCGCCGGACACGACCTCAAACCCCGTTCAAACGCCGCTTTCCCCATTGTCATGATAGTGCGCGAGCTTCGGCTACATCGCTTTCTGGACCGTTCGGGCCTTGACCACCAGGCGTGTCATCTCCAGCAACCCCAGACTCTCCGCTGTACCCGCCCTAGCTCACTTTGACCTTCCCGCCCGCTGCATGCACTCGCACCTTGACACGTCGACAGCCAAGAAGCATTCATCGCGCTCGGCGCGTTTCGAACCCCGCGTAAATCCAGCAAGAACAGCAAATGACGCATCGTTACTAAGTTGCAATCTCTGACCTCATGCAAGAAAACAACATCAAATGGCTTTCGAGGACACCCTATTGGAGAAAACCAAACAGGGATAGCTCAATAAGTATCAACCTTTTCCCCCAATCCCCAACAACAAGTGCCATGTCACGCAGCGCGAGTTGCTTTCAAGCTAAATGCATGTCTCAGCTCCTGTCAAGAGAATGAGATATATACACTATGTGCCTACAACAAATGTATAGTCAGTTGGACCAAGATTAACCATCACATGGAGGAGTTACTTAAAACCAACATGGTGATGTGCCAGCGAATGATGAAATTGTTGTTTGACTTACTCATTCAGACATCTATCACCAAACACTAGGATGAGATGAGTTGAATTGACAGGTGAACTCAGGTATTCGGCCATGTCTACGGATTGAGTGCCACTGGTTTGTTAGTAGCAGACGATTCAAGCTTCTTGCACCGTCTGATATTTCACGTTTTGTTGAGCGTTAGGTGGAGGCGTCCGTACATATCCTGAATTCTTCCAACAGCCTGTTCCCGAGGGTGGTTTGAGTTTATTAGATTGAGGTTGGAGCTCTGACACGAGGCAGAAGAATCGCTGTTCGTTTTAAGGCTATTTCAACTACTTGATATTATGTTTCATTAATCACTTCTATCGCGTTGCTGTCTCTACTTCTCATTTACCATCCATTTACCATCAAGCGAAATCGTAACAGAGATACTATCTTGGTTTCACCAATATCTTTTCCCTCAGCCATGACTCTCATAAAGCTTCCACATTTTGGCTGTATGCATCAGCATCTCATTCCAACACACGATCCGGTCCATCTCAACATCCACTTCCCAGATGTCCGCTCAAGGGAGTAATCACGTCTTAATACAGCAGGAAACAGATGCGTGAGTACCCTCAACTGTTCGGTTTCGAGGAAACTTATGATCCGGACAGTTTGGCTCTGAACTATTCGTCGATTGCTGCGTTGGGTAAGCTCAGTAGTAATTTTATGTGGACCTCGCTGTGATCTCACTATTTGAAATAGCAGTCTTGGTTTATGACACACTCCTCACATTCCGTTATGAGAGAAAACATATCTGGAGGAAGAAGTTGAGATTAGGATCAGTCCTGTATATTTTGGCTCGTTATGGAGCGTTCATCTACTCGATGTTGCTCGCAATAGTTAACATTTTCGTCCCAAATCTACCCATCAAGGTGAGTAGTTCTATGCCATGGATGACAAAGAGTTCACATTCATACGGGTCCAGTAAGGCTCTGATGATGTTTAACACAGAATCTAATGTCGACACAGTGCATGTAATGACTTAGTTCACCTTTTTGATAGTATTTCTTTTCTACCCCTTTTTGGAATCCAAGGTGACAATGGCTCTAATTTTCCATTCACAAATTTACTTATCTATTCTACCAGGGCTTTTAATGGCACGGGCATATGCCATCTCGAAGATGAAGAGACTGATTGCATTGGTGCTTGGTCTTTTACTTATTGGCATTATTGGGTGTTACTTGGTATATATTGGATGCTCTCACTTTGTGATGACTAATAAAACTTGTTCTGCACTGCATAGTTTATTGCAAACATAAACAACTGTGCACCAACTGATATAGACCTGAAACAGTTTGCCTTGTGAGTTATGTTGATTGTATTCCTTCACATGTCTGTCTATTCACATGATTTTCAGAAGTGAAGCAGCCTTCATTTCAATTCTGTTTCATGCTTATGCATCCTCTAGTGGATACTATTGAGAATACAATACTCATTGTTTTCGACACAGTTGTCACTGCAGTGACGCTTGCCAATTCCCTGGGAACCTTGAGGCAGTTAAGAGAGTTGAGAGAATTGCACACTAAGTCACTAACTCAGGTGTTCGTTGAGCAAAGTATGTTTCTCAATGGGATAATACATTGTGGCTAATTATCATCAAGGTGTGCTACGATATGGGTATCTTATTTTCAATTGTTATTCCAAATCCCCATCTAATTCACAGTCAGGTTCGTGCTCACAGTCACCTTAACAACAACCATCATAAACCAGGTATTTCTCAAGAGAATCCTGCATAAAGTTGGCTGAGTAGTGATTATGACAGGTCTTAAGAGTAAATTATTTATTGGATATCAATAGTTCAAATAACAAATTAATAACATGTCAATAGATTACTATTGCCAACATTCTTACTCCACTGCAGGAGAGGTAAGAGCCCTGAAATACCACTATTTGGCTGACTTGACTGATACCTCATATAGCCTGTCTATCATTATCATCTGTCGAATTCATTTGGACCTCCAAGAGAAGCATTCCCATCCTAATGGTACCACCCACCCTTCCCCTCATCCCATTGGCAGCTTCCATGCAGCTACACGACGGATGCATAATGCCATTATGGACGAATTCGGTGACAGGAACATCACCGAGTCAACTGACACTGGGCTCCCTTCGTCGAATGAAATTGAGCTCGAGGATCTCCCCGCTTCCAATACAGATCGGATTGACCTCGATGAGTATCCATGGGCCGGGAGGAGTTTGGGAGAGATAGAAAACATGGCTCAAGCGGGATCGCAAAATGCGGGTAAGGTTTATTCATTATTTCAGCTGCGGTGGGTTGTTCCAGTTCTCTGTCATGATTTAATTTTGTTTGCAGATGTCGCAGAAACAAATTGAGATTGAAAAGGACATCGACGTTCATATATTGGGGAATCATATGATAGTATTCACCGCGAACTCAGAATGTCGTCCTAGAATATATATAATTATGGTTGTGCCGAGTGATCATTTCATGTAGATGGCTGTTTGTGATTACACTGTGATTACTGTAATTTATACTTAAAGAAGTCACCGAATTTTATCTCATGTAGGCTCTTTCTTAACGCGATCACTTGGTCCGAGAGTTCAATAAATACACAAATAAGCAAACATATGCTACATGTTTCTCATGGACTCAATCAAGCCTCAGCTGGAGTAACAAGGAGAGCCAAAGGCTTATAATTCAACCAAGTCGTCAAGTTGTACATTGTTGTAAATGTGAGATGTTCACCCGAAGCAGTAACGCTGTCACCATGTCGCGCTAGATAGTTTTCGGTCGTGTTCGCTTGCGTGACATGTATAAGCCTACAGTCCCAATTTGCACTTCAAAACATCAATTTCACTCCCCTTTAAGCTTTTTGCTGTGCAATGCGCGCCGACTTCTGACACCCCGTTTCACGATCAGTACGTCATCGTGTTTGTTTCCTGTGGCTATCTCAACTCTCCATCAACCTTCTCCGAGATTTCCCTCTTCCAACATCCCCACAACCCCACCGGCACACTCAGATCAGGGATAAACGCGCTATCGAGGCTATTCAGTTAAATATCTCAACGTGAAACCCCAAAGACGCCAATCTGAAATATAACCCAAATATTCTGCACTACTAATTTGTCAGTTTTCCCCAAGATATGAAATGGATGGGCTTGCACACTACCTATACTTCTAGTACCAGAACGGATTTATATCTTTCATTCAAGGTATTGTTCTCAGAATCTCAAGATTCGTCTGAGCTGAAATGACCATAACAGGGGCAGAGACTTTATTCCGGTTGGGGCCTTCGATTCTTCAAGTTTCATGGTCAAAATAACAGTGAGTAACATTTGTGTCGTCATCTGCCTGATATAATCCTCCCCGCGAATAATATTTGCATTCGCTTGGGATATTGAGGACAGTATACAGAACGAAATGAATAAAATAAAAACAAAACAACGTTGAAGTGTTATTATCACGCCCGAAGATGAGCCGAATCAATCCCTTTCCCCGACTCACGTCACCCATTTTCGGCTCCTCGCCTATCCCACACAGCGAAGAAGTAGAGCTGATCATGATCCATTGGCACCAATCTCCACGGGAGAATTCTGACAATTTTCGACCATGACATTCTTAAATATTAGTATCATGATATTTAAACAGATCCCGAGAGAAGCCAGCACCAACGTATTATGTTGATGCCTGGTTGAGAAATCGCATGACGGAGGACAGTGTTGTCAGCTTACAAGTACAGCTTTTCAAATTCTAAATCAAGGGTCAACCGGGTCCCTATTGATTATTATATTTCATGAGAAAATTGGTGGGAGTGGTGCTCTTTTTCCTGCTATTGAAAACCACTTTCTCATGATGCCAGAGCTAGGTATAAGCAAGACAAGGTTATATATAAAAGATGGCCTGTATATCAGGACAAACAAAACATAAGTGTTCGGATCGACACGGTCGTAATCATATGATAATGATGACCAACAAGCTGAGGTGGGGTGAGTGTTGAGGATAGCAAGCGATCCTCATGTAATATGTTTCTTTTTATCCTAACTCTGGTTGGGTTAATTATTCATGACAGGTGTACAAGTGTCTCATTCTCTTGAGACGTATGTGAGAGGTATAGTAATATATATGGACAGTGTTGGAGATATGGATTAAAAAGAAGTCTAGTTGAGGAACTTGCCCTATATTCTATGTGGGGCAGCTATTGGATGTTGAATGTTGGACGTTAAAGCAGGAACTGTATATGACAAGATTCAGAGCCTGGAATGTAGAGTAAAGATATATAGAGACTTTTCTGTCAATTGAGGCAGACAACAACAACAAACTTGAATGTCCCTCATTTCAGAATGATAGACAAAAGCAAAGTGTGATCCCAAATTTTTGTACAGTACATCTATATTACAAAGTTGGGGAGTTTCAAAGTGCTATTCCGTCTCCACCTCATTAGCGACATAACCATGAAATGGTCAGTATGAAATGTGCATCTATTGTTTCATGCGTACTTCCGCATTGACGCCCCGCTTCAAGTACCTGGCACCAGCAAAACGACGAGATCGACGACAACGTTACCAAATCGCTCTTGCAAAATCGCGTCCATAGTACATACAATTCCCCACACTCATCGCACTCACAAGTCGACCGACTCTACGGTTCCCTGCACCCACGAGTGTTGCGCACTCAGTTCACCGCTTGCGACCGCCGCTACAATTCCCCGCACTCAGAAGTCGACCATCTTCACGTGGCGCAGTTAATTGCTCTGCGTAAATTGAAAGCGTATTCTCTCTGTCTTGACCGAATAGGTATGCACCCACCTGATACCCATCGGTTGACCACCGTTGCGCACCACCATGCCGACAAACAATTTAGTGTAACTCACCGTTAACCGACATGGATTGACAAACGCGTATCGTCGCCGCTGCCGCCATTGCTTGCGCATATATATGGTGAGTTCTGCCATGTCCCAAGGCTACGGGAATCGATTATGAGACTCACAATTAACCACGACGCAGGTTACACACGGACAACTCACTTTGTCAATTGTCAAATGCATGCTTCCATGTCGCTGTGAGCCCTGACGCTCAACACAAAGTGGCACATCAGACGGTGGGGGAAACTTGAACCGCCGATTACCAACGAACCAGTGAGGCTCAATTCGTAGCCATGGAAACAAACCAGTGTGGACTGGTCAATTTAAACGGTCTCATCCTAGTGGTCCGTGATAGATGTTTGACAGAGTAAATTAAACACAGTTTCATCGGTGGGCACATGACCCCGTTGGTTTTCGATGGCAAAATTTTCTCGATAGTAAGCTCTGCCGAGAACATACCGTCGGATTGATCGACACGAGTACACGAGCGGGAATCAGACACATAGTCCGGTGTTGGGCACGAGGGCGATTCAGATACATAGTCCGCTGTCCGGCCTGGGCGAGAGCCTGCTGGGTGAGTGGAGGAGACTGTTGAAGATTATGACGGCAATCCGGCCGCACATGAACCGGATGACGGCGGCTAAGATCCGCCATAACGGATCTACGGGACCCGGGTGTAACGACACCCGGCTTAGACATGGATGACGGAGTAAAGGTACCGGCTTAGTATAAATTAATATTCAAGTTCTACAACTATATATATAG
>QLPG01009438.1:0-11527 GCA_003314385.1 Gomphus sp. MG54 | reverse complement strand
CCTAGTAGCAGGACAATCAACCACTGACTAAGAATTACTGAGTCACAATGTCAAGCTGACAAAAATGATGAAGATGATGATATGAACTGATTGCTTTAAAGGGGGCAGGAAGGCCTCCTTTTATACTAATTTACAGGCTGATTAGTAAGCTAAGCATGTAATTCTACACCTTCCTAATAGGGAAAGTCTTCCAGAAACTAGTGGTCTGTGCACAGAAGGTCATGGAAGGTGGTGGAACCTTGTAGAAGTTCCTGGATCTAATTTGAGCTACTTTCCTTATTTAGTAATTAAAAAGGGCATTGTAGACCGGTTTTGAGCATGTGAGTAAAGGCAGAGGCAGTGCTGAGACACTCAGGTGTCTTACCATAATATTTGTATGAGACAGGGCTGTCTCAGGGTAATATTTGGTGTGTTTCTATGGAGAAACCGGCAACTTGGCTCTGGGGTTGAATCTGGTTACAGCCTGATTATCTGGAGAGCGGAGCTTGAATTTCAGGCCAAACCTTCGGTGGTGATTAATAGAAGTTGTATTAGGGATAATGAAAGTATTAGGTAATATTATGAGGCACCAGGAAGGTTGGAAAGGCCTTGAGGAGGAAGATTTGAAAGAAAATAAGGCCCATTAGCAAGCAAATGCTAATAATATTGAGCTAAGGTGGTTGTACAATAGAGAACTTGTGTTTTTGTACTTTTAGTCTTTTTATGCTGTTTTTGTGCTTAGCTATCAACCACTAAAGAGGTCCCCAACATATTAAGAGTTCCTGTTTTGGAACTGTAAATGAGGTAACCCAAGAACTGTGACAAAACTTTGGTGTGAAGAAAGCCTAATCAAGTTCTTTGACAAGATGAGGGCATATGGAAGCCTGTCTGGGTTGATGTCCAAAAAGAATTGTTTAGAGGGGGCTTTGGCAGGTGCCTTTTCAATTACATGTAGGAATAATAGTTTGTGTATGTGAACTATTATTCTACCCTTGCCTAGGATTATTTCCACAGATGTTCTATAAATCTGATTTAGTTCTTTTACTATGTTTTTGCGTACCTTTTATGTTTTAACCGAGAACCCTTTGTCAAGCACTGACCTTCGGATCAACGTACTTAAGAGAGGGAGTGTCAAGATTCGGTGATGCCGAGATATTGGTTAAGTCCTGCAAACCATTTCGGAGTGGCTAGGCTTCAACGTGCTCATGCGTTGTGCCCTGCTGTTCCGTGTGTGCCACTAATTTGGGTAGTGAGGGGAGCCTCATGAGGATGTCGAGGGCATCGGCTCAAGTGAAGGACTTTAGAAATAGGGAACAGACAAAGGGGTGCGAACCAATTGATATTCTGAGTGAGGAACTATCTACATACATCCCACTACTTATATAGTTAAGAAGCAAGATGTGGAACAGGGTAGCGTAAGGAATGGAGACAATAAGGTATGAAGTAACCACATGGGGGCATTGTCCACAGTGATCAGAAATAGAATAAGGAATGTAAGCGGAATTAGAATAATAGAGTATGGCTGAGAATAAGATAATGAAATGGTGGGCGAGAATAGAACAATACAGGATGGCCCAAGATAAAACAATGGCAGTGGCCAGGACAATGAGTGGCTGTCATGTTGTTTGGGGGGAACAGTTAAGGAGTGGATAGGGGGTGAAGGAACAATGAAGAGGGATGGATGAGAGGAGTGGTCCATATGATGTACCAGGTGTACCGAGCCGAGGCCGCACAGTCGTGCGAGATGATGTGGGTAAGGGCCGGTTGGTCGGTATTCCCAAGTGAGTCGGTACTTGGTGTTACGGGCTTGACAGTATCCCCCCTCTAGCGGCTGAACCCATGAAGCCGGTAAGTGGAGTTAAAAATAGAGTTCTGGGTGTCAGCGTGATGTCATGGTTTTGTTTGGGGAAATTCCCAGGCTTTCATCAACCTTGTTCTTTACTCCCATCAAAGGATCAGGGCGAGGAATGGGTGCCATAACCGATGATGAAAAGGAGCAATTCGAGAAGAAACAGCTTGAACGACAGTGTCAACGGGAGCAAGAGATGGCGGCTGGGGCTGCCGCAGCTCGACTGAAGGCAGAAAAGGAGGCTGCCGCAGCTCGACTGAAGGCAGAAAAGGAGGCTGCCGCAGCTCGACTGAAGGCAGAAAAGGAGGCTGCCGAAAGGGCAAAAGTGGAGGCGGAGCAGGCAGAAAAGGCTGCTAAGGAGGTGTTCAAGACGGCGACCAAGGCTGCTTGCCTGGCTTGGGAAATTGCCCAGGCAGCTGAGGAAAAGTGGGTCCATTTGGCCCAGCAGGCGGTTACTCGGGCTCCTGAGGAGAAAGGGAACGTGGAGGTCAGCCAGGACCTTGCAGGGCGGGTCAAGGCACTCGAGAACACGGATGTCAAAACTGTCGAAGATCCCAAAAGCCCGGATGTGCCAAAGATGACAATGTGTACGAGGGGTATGGATGTGGATACAGGGCCGAGTAGGAGAGGTAGGCCAAGGGGGGCCCAGATACGCAGGGTTTGTATTTTTTTTTGTGTCTTTACTTATTTTTATCAGTTCAAAAAGAAGCCAACCTGGGAGTGGTCGCCCTCTCTTCGCCCTCCTTGCGACCATTGCAAGGAACATGGAGAAGCCTGCTTTGTTAGAAATGTAGGAGTGGCGTGCGGGTACTGCAAAGCGCGCCGGGTGAAATGCAGTTTGGTGGCGCCTCGGCAGCGCAAGGTGAGGAGTTGGGAAGAGGTGGAGTTGGAGAGTGAGAGTGAGGAAGAAAGTGGAGGGGAGGAGATGGAAGAGGAGTGGCCGATGAAGAGGCCAAGGAGGGCTGTTACGATGCAACCGAGCAAATGGCCAGTGGCCATACAGCCGAGCGGGCATGAAATGACAGTGGAAGTCCCCTTGCCTAGGGGGTCGGGGTTACGACGACTTGCCGAGATCTGGGAGGGCATCCTCCAAGAGAGGTCGAGGTTGAACAGGTTACTCCTTGAGTTAGTGGAAGGGGTGAGGTTCATGGGCCGTGCGATGGTCCTCTTGCATGAGAGTCTGGTTCTGCACGGGGAGTCGGCAGTGCCGGTGATACCAGTTGTTGCGGAGGAGTTGGGTGGTGAGGATCCAGGTGAGGATCAATTGAAAGATGATGAGGGTGAAGAGAAAGGGAAGGACAAGGGTAAAGAGCAGGATGAGGAGATGGTGATAGATGAAACTTTGAAAGATAACTGATTAATAAAATTTGTTGTTTTTTCTTTTTAAAGAAGGGATAAGGAAGGAAATAGAAGTATGTGAGCAGAAGAAAGCAAGTGAATGTGCCAATGTTTATTTCAGCAGATTTGGTTGGGTTGGACGGAGGGATTAATGGTATCGGGAATAGCGTGTCGGAATGGGTAGGAATTAAGGTCAAGATAAAGAGTGAATGGAATGGGGATTTCCTCGGGAAGGGAGGTTTGTAGCATAGGAATTAAGGTCGAGATCAAGAGTGAATGGAAAGGGGATTTCCTCAGGAGGGGAGGTTTGTAGCATTGCTTGGTTGCTACCCCCCCTGTTTAGGTAGACGTCCCATCATCTACAAGGTATAAGCATGCAATTATGCGAATTGGATAAACAGGAATGGTTGAGGACAGACGGAGAAGACCTTGGCCAAACGTGCCGAATGGCACACTGACCGAGAGGCCTGAGCTAGAAACCCTTTGGCAGAGTTTCCGGCAACGGAGTAGGATCCTGGGTGAGGCTTTTGGTGCAGTGGCATGTGCCGACTGGACCAAGGCCATCGGACACACCTAAAGGCATTAGTGGCGTGACAGAGCGTAATACTGCCCAATACCCTGTTAATCAATGGATTATAGTGGGTGAGCGAGTTGTGATCGAATATTGCTGACTGACGGATCTAATGACGTGATAACGGATGAGTGGATGGGTTGTCCTATCAGAGTATCTAGTGACATGTCTATGTATTCAGTAACAACCGAATTTAGCAGTACTGAATCAACGAATTCTAAGGCGGAATAACATAAGAGTCTAACTATGAATGGATAATGACTGAAACATTTAAACGAAAATATGGGGGCATAGGAGCATTGATCTACACCTCTCTACTAGCATCTACCGAGTCAATGCAACTCTCGGTGTGCTCAGAGGCTGGCGGGTGGCGGACTAGTCTTCAGTCGCCGTTGCTTAGTCCTCAGCATTGGCATCCTTGGCATCGGATGTCTGTGAGATGGAGTCAGAAGTGGTGGTCGCGCGGGCTGTGGTTGCCTTTGGACATTCGGCAACTTTGTGATCACTGGCAGCACAGAGGAGACACAGGTTATGGTCCATGCGTCTTTGGCGTTCAGTCGGGAGAAGTTTGCCATTCTTTCCAAGGGTTTTGGTATACTCGGGTGGGTTGGGTGTTTTCCTGTCCTTTTTCTTGGACACGTCCTTGCTGCTGTTATCATTACTGTTATGTTGCTGGCGGTTGTCCGAGGTGGATCTGTTGCCAGGCTTGTCCGATCTGGTATCTTTCTTTGGCTCATTGCTGCCCTCCGCAGACTGTTCAGCTTTTCATTCCCAATACCTCATGTCGTTCCCAATACCTCATGTCAATCCGTTGAATACGATTTTGGAGTTTGTCGAGTGTGCGGGGTTTGTCAAAATGGATGAGACCGTCTTTGATGCGCTTCGGCAGTGCCGTGTATGCCTTGCGGAGGAGGGCATTGTTGTTATAGTCGACAAATGCCGTGAGCCTGTAAAATTCCACAAAGAACCAAGTGGCTTTGTGGTTGTCCTGCATGGTTAGCTTTTCGAGGGCCGTCTCAGCATTGGCTCTTTCGTCCCAAGAGCCGAAGTTGATCTGTAATTCATCGATGAAGAGCTCCAGGTTGCTGGTCCAATGGGGTTCTGTATTGGGATTATCCATCAGGTAAGGCTCGAAACATTCCAGAGCTGTTCCTTTCAGGTAGGAGACCATGTAATTGACTTTTTGCCTATCATCGGGGAACGAGTTAGGCCGGGTGTGGAAATTCATTCTGCAGAGGAAGATGAAACCCTTTAACTTCTTTGGGTCGGTTCCATCGAAGGGTTCTGGTTCTCGTATTCTGGCAGCTTGACCGTCTTGTCGGTGGTTCCGAGCGGTCCTGCCAAGTTCGAGAATGGCGTTCAGCAGATCTTGATCGTTGGCCGGGTTCACAGGAGCCCTGGCCCTAGGAAATGGCCCAGCTTGCGGAGCAGCAGCAGCATTAGAAAAGGTAGCATCAGATATGAAGAAGTATTATGACAGAGGAAGGCAAGACGTACCACAATATCAAGTAGGGGAAAAGGTTTACTTGGAAGGCCTTAATGTCACCACCGACTGACCCTCAAAAAGACTAGAAGACAGATGTTATGGCCCATTCCCAATTGTGGCAAAAGTGGGAGAACATGCCTATAAACTGCAACTATCACCCAATTGGAAGAACATCCATCCTGTGTTTAATACTGTCCTTCTATGTCCTGCCCAAACACCCACATCCTCCATACAACAAAAGCCAAAACCCCCTCCACCAGTGATGACACGAAAAGGAGTGGAATATGAAATAGAGGGAGTTCTGGACTCCAGAATGTGTAGGGGAGTTGTTGGGGAATGGGAAATTCTCTAACAGATAGGAAGGGCATTGGATCAGGGATCAGCTTAAAGGAATCCAAACCTCTCTCACTCAGAAAATAATCCAAAAATCAGTCTTGAATTGACTACCAAAAAATATACTAATTTTGGCTGGCTATTTAAGAGTGAATTAGTCAAAGTAATTAACTCTTAAACTATCAAGCTCTTCAAAGCCCAAGGAAATACTTCAAAAACACTTATATTTTTCGTTTATTTCTATTTGGACCCACAAGGACCCACAACTAGATGCCAAACACATATACATGGAATATGGCGCCTGTCAAGCGTCGGATACTGACGGACTTCGGTACTGCTGAGGGGGTGTTGTTGAAAGGTCGGGCAGACTATGGCCAAGTCCTGCAGGCCAAGAGTAGTGGCATTGGCTTCAACGTACTCGTGCATTACGCCCTACTTGCCATGCATGCCACTGTATTTGCAACAGACAGATACTCGGGGGGATGCTGAGGATGCCGGCCCGAGTCGAGGACTTAACAGAGGAGAAGAAGGTAGAAGAGCCTAAGCCTAGTCGATACCCAGAATGAAGAAGTATGTACATCCATGTCCTACTTATATAGGTTAAGAAGCGACATGTGGAATAAGGAATGTGGGACAACAAGGTATGCAGAGCATGTGGAAATTGTCCACAACGAACAAAATTAGAATAAGGAATGCAAAGCGGGGATAGAACAATAAAAGACAGGATAATAGAATATGTCCGAAGATAGGACAATAGGAGGTGCCAGACTATAAAACAAGGCTGGTAACCGAGGATAGTACAAGGACAGGAAGTCCCGAGGTGAAATGGACCGAGGAATGTGGATGGCAGATGTGCCGAGCTGAGACCGGTGTACCAAGTGTTATACATGCTGCGTGGACACTTGTACATGGACGTAGGATGGTTGTTCGGTCGGCACTGGCGAATAATCGGGACCTCGGTACGTGGACTTGACAGTGCCAAACTGCTGGCTCAAGCTCTCAAGACTCAATTGTACAACAAATTCCTGGGCTTAGGTAATAGCTATTACACTTTAGGTCAGCCCAGAAGCTTGGCTTACTTACTATTAATATTTTGTGACTTGACCAGTCACGAGACTATTAGCTGTGAGAATATGACTCATTAATGACTATAGGGTGACTCATTTGTGACTACAGGGTGACTCGTAACTGCCACAGGCTTCCAGGACCTTCTATTCCTGTCCACACCCTTCCACTAATTTCAGGAAGGTCTTGCCTTATCGGGGAGTTACGTAATCAGCTTAGAATTAGTATATATAGAGACTAGTTCTGTAGCATAAAAGCAATCAATCTTATCTTCACCCATAATCCCCCAGATTATCTAGTGCTGCCAGCACTCTCTTAAGTAGGTCACCGACTACTAAGACTCATCAACAGAGGTTTGTTTGTGGAATAGATCTCAGCCCTTCTACCCAGTAGAAGGTTTCTTGGCCAAAATATAAAAGGTATGTAAAAACATCATAAAAGAACTAAACTAGATTTTATAGAACATCCGTGGAAATAATCCTAGGCAAGGGTAGAATAATAGTTCACGAACATAAACTATTATTCCTACACATAATTGACAAGTCACCTGCCAAGGCCCCCTCTAAACAATTCTTTTTGGACATCAACCCAGACAGGCATTAGCTTGCTGTTGTCTTGTCGGAGAACTTGATTGAACTTTCTTTACACCAAAGTTTTGTCACAGCTCTCGGGTTACCAGCTCACGGTTTCAAAACAGGAGTTCTGCAGTATCTGGTGAAGTGGGTTGAATACCCAAGAGAAGAGAATTTATGGGTGGCAGAGAAGAATATGAGGAATGCAAAACAGAAAACACAAGAGAACTCCACAGGTGTTTCCCAGCGGCTCCCAGGCACATATGCCACATCTTCCACAGACTACCCTTCTGCCTATACAAAACCCTAGAATGCCACAATGGTGCATGTGTGAACGAACAACCAGTGCAAAGCATGTAGGTGCGGGTGACGGCCAGTGCAACAATGTGCTACAAATGGAATGCAACAGCGTGTGCATAAATGAGCGGCCAGTGCAATGGCACGTACGCGAATGAACAGCCAGCACAATGGTGCATATGCAAATGAATGGCCAGCACAACGGCATGCATGTGAATGAACGGCCAGCACGCATATGCAAATGAATGGCCAGCACAATGGCATGCATGTGAATGAATGGCCAATGCAACAGCACGTGCATGAACGAACAGCCAATGCAATGGCATGTGTGCAAATGAGCGGCCACTGCAACATTGTGTGTGCAAAGGTGCAAGTACAGGTGCAGGTGCAGGTGCAGTGGGTGCAGGTGCAGGTGCGACTATGGGTGTAGTGGGATGTGCATGAGTGTGGGCACAGGTACAGTGGGTGCCGGTGCAGCAGGTGCAGGTGCGAGTATGGGTGCAGCGGGTGCAGGTGTGAGTGTGGGTGCAGGTACAAGTGTGGGTGCAGCAAGTGTGGGTGCAGCAAGTGTGGGTGCAGCAGGTGCAGGTGTGAGTATGGGTGCAGGTACAGCGGGTACAGGTGTGAGTGCAGGTGCAGCAGGTGCAGGTGCAAGCACAGATGCAGAGATGCTTGTGCAGACCATTGCAAGGATGTGCAAGTGCAGGTACAAATGAGGCCAGGATGTGTGCAAGTGCAGGCGCAGACCAGCACAACCATGCTCAAACAAGGCTGGGAGGTGCACAGGTGCAAACATGCACAGAATGCAACAAAAACAATGGAGTCGCTGCACATGCTGGCATGACGAGAAAGGGGCCTGTAAGAAAATAATAGAGTCGCCACATATGCCAGTATGACAAGAAGAGAACCTGTTATCATTGCGCATGCCAGCGCAATGAGAGAATAACCCATGGCTAGCAGAGAGCTCCAAAAGTTCCTGGTCTAGGAAAGTCAACACGCATGCTGGCATAACAAGAAAACTAAACTACCCAGTCTGTGACCCCTGCCTTACCTTCTTCTCATGAAAAGGATGCCCCACCAATCATGCACACTGGCACAATGGCTAGGATGAGTGCAGGGGTCATCTACCTTCTTTCCACCACCTCTTTCGGATGAGACCATGGGTGGGAGGGATAATGAACAAGTGACGCAGGCGCTTATACCAAAGGGTGCTTTGCTTCTCTAACCCAGTAGTTTGGATCACCCAGTAGAGAGGCAACAGTCAATGAGGACATTGACCTTAAGGGGGGGGTAATGTCATGATTTCCCTACTCCTCCTCTTTCTATTACTTGTTATTGGACTCCGCTACTCCACCAGACTATATGTATAGTTCTTAGGTAATTAGTTAAAGCTCAGTCTTGAGCTGGTCAATACACCGACAAGTATCATTGCTTATTTCCCTCTTCCGCTCTCCAGTATTGAAGCTCTTGTTGTTGCTGACAATAACACCCATGCAAGAGGAAGCAGAAGAGGATAAGCCTGGGGTGCATAAATGTATGCAGCTGCCATAGATTGACTGATAGAAAGACAGGAATAGGACAGCAGCATAGGGCTTAGGGAGGGGATAAGGGATATGGATGAGCATTTTCCACTTACATCACACAGTTGACCCATATGAACAGGAATGGAGAGAAAAAGATCATAACATGGTAATCTACTTTGGGTTGACCATATGTGGATGCCATTTCAGGATAGTTAGATGTACCCTCACATTTCAGATATGAATTCTGTATAAAGGATAACTAGTTAGGACACTATACAATCAGTCTTGAACTCATAGAACACTGCTCCTTGTCCTAGTTGACATACTCAAATTGCTCACATGATCCTGATATATATCAGGTCATATTTATTGTTGTCATTCCTTATACCTCCAGCCCAGGTGGGAATATGTCGCAAAGTGTAGTATGAGATATTCATATATTATCTGATTTTTTCCATTACTCCAATCATTACTGCATAGGCATTATGGCCCTTTGCATATCTAACAGCCTGCTCATATACTCACAGATGATATCAGGCCATATTGGGACAGATTTGTTGCCATTATTGTTCAAACCCCCTGAAACAGTGGGAATAATTCCTGAGGCATAGTGTAAGGCACTCATGCCTACACTAAATACTATCATTGCTAGAAGTACCAACACATGACTTTTATGTTCTCTCACACAGCTAGTAGCCACCTCCTTGGACCAGCACTTAGTCAAACTTAAAACCTTCATATCCATGTGGCAGAGTGTATATATAAAGATAAAATAAAAACAAACAAAGAACAAAATAAACTCGATAGAGAGAGTAGTTCTAGATGAATCCCTCAACCATTATCCAGGCTATTAACAAATATTCTCTACCTCCCAACATGTCTTCAATGACATGCTGGATTGATTGCCAGCTCCTTAGGCTGGCATTAAACATGGAATCAGAAAGCTCCACATGCCAACTGAGGAACATATATACTATCTAGGTAGCACACTAGATAAATATTGCTATCTATATAATTCTACTATTCCCCCATGCTTTTATTACAGAGTTATGAGTGGATGAAGTGATATTGTAGCGTCTTTGAAGAGTAGAAGTCAATAGGAATGATAGCAATAGACGAGGATGCTTTTTGATGAATAGACACCCTTAGACACCCATAGGTACCATGGGCAGTAAACCTTTGGTGATCTATAAAAAAAGGTATTTATTTATGTTTAGAAAACATAAAATTCTAATATATTCCTGCTTGCTCATAAATAGAATCTGACTACCATTAATGAGTTAAAGTGTTATACTATCTAACAACCAGCACTAGATAGTGTAATATTCTACCATCATTGCATCTTCCTATTATAGTAGCCTCAGCACCATCCTGAGGATGTGATACATCCACACAGGCACTTCATCTCAGGCATACACTAGGATGGTGTCAGGCCTCGGAAATGCCGACCATGCATGGGCTGAGTGCTATTGCAATAGTGCTGGCTTCACGATGTTAGCAGGAATCAGCCAAGTCCTGGAGACCAATCTGGGTGGCTTGGCTTTAACATACTCATGTATTGTGCCCTACTTTCTGTGTGTGCCACTGATTTCTGACAGAAGAAGTACTCGGGAGGGTGCCGAGGGTGCCAGCCTGAATAAGGACTTCAAATGGGAGGAGAGGAGATAAGGAGGCTTATGCCAAGTTGACATCCAGAATGAGGAAGTATGTACATGCACGTGCTACTATATAGGTTAAGAAGTGAGATGTGGAATAAGGAACAGAGAATAATAAGGTATGCAGAGCATGTGGGGGTATTGTCCACAATAATCAAGAATAGAATAAAGGAATGTAAACGAGAACCAAACAATGAAAATAGGATAATAGAAATGTGGCCAAGAATAGGATAATAGAAAGTAACCAAAATATAAAACAATAGGGTCATGGCCGAGGATAAAACAAGGACAAAATGTCCCAAAGTAGAATGGACCCAGGAATAAGGAGTAGATGGGTGGGATCAATGGATGATGAATGGGGAAGGAGTGGATGAGGGATGGGGATGAGGAATGTGGATGCTGAATGTGCCAAGCTGAGACTGTCGTATCAAGGGACTTGCATATGGCTTGGTCACTTATGCATGGACATAGACTGATTGCTCGATCAGCAGTGCCAAGTTACTGGTTACTCAGTACATGTACTTGACAGATGGGAGAAAAATAGAAATCAAATAGGTGGCAGTAAAAACATGCAAAAATACCAGAAAATAGTATTGCTCGTTCTTGAATATCATATTGAAGCAAATAGCCATATAGGCTTGTCATTGTCATGATCAGCTCAAAAATGTTTGAATGTATCCATATATGCATACCAGATAGGTTGAATCCAACTTGTAAAATCATAGAAAAATTGGAGTAATATACTACAAACATATATTGAATACATTGGACCCATAGACTTCTCATAAAATTTGTAAGTGTCATAAAAATTGTTAAATGATGTTATTCTGCTGAATACCTAACAGCAAGGAGTGGGAAA
>QLPG01009435.1:0-43784 GCA_003314385.1 Gomphus sp. MG54 | reverse complement strand
TTAGCCATGAATGAATGCATCATACAAAATTTGATCTTGTTCTCCCGCAGAGATTGGGAATTCTTCAAAGGCCTCATCGGCAACAGGTTGGATACCGAAGCGCTTCGAATGAATTGAGTCACAACGGCTGAATATTAAGGTGGAAGAAGAAGATCCTATTCTAGGCATCTGAAGGATGGCCCGAGTCGTCAAAATCGGCATGCTAAGTCTGTATGGGTTAGTATAGGTGGCTTCAAATACATATCAGTGTGTCTATTTCTAACGAAAAACAAAGAAGACATTGTCGGGGTGAAGGGGTTGTAAACCTGTTAATAACAGGTCCCTACACTGTATGCAGTCAAACAGTTACCAGTAAGTTATCACCATTGTTTTTCGGTTCTTAAGTGTTTCAGAGTCTTAACAGGTCATCAGACGGGCACTTGTTAAATCTCAATTGATCCGATGCTAGGAATGCGGAGAAGAAACTCACGGTGATAGATGTCTACAATCACGCGCTCCATCATGATACATGTCGCCGCTCACACATTTAGTATTGTATGCCTTTTTCAATAGATTTCCTTCCTGGGCAAGATTTTCCACTCTTGAACGGCGTGATTAAAATGATAATAAGCCACAAAAAAAAAAAAAGGTACATACCATGGGCTCGATGCTGATGCACCATTCAGGTTTCACCGTTGGGCTGAAAAAAATGAGATCGGACACGTACCTCAATAAACCGAGAGGAGGAACTTACCCTAGCGCGCCACAGGCAATGAAGCGGAGGATCGTACGTGTGAAGGCAACGTGAACGAAGTAGTTCGAAACCCCAGCACGGTCTCGATAACACCAAGCTTGAACCAGCCAAGCCCACAAAAGAGGTGGATCTCTTCATGGTCGTCTTGGGGTCTCGATGCGGCGCTCCTCGACTGTTGCTCACACAGGGTGTACGGCACCCGACACGATGCACGACATCAGCGCACCACAAGTCCTGACAGCCCCACACATGGGGATGTCGGGAGGTGGGGTGCGTTGGTGTCACTGCGTCGTTCGTGTGGTCAGGAGTGTGGCCATGGTGGGAGGAAAGAGGTCGGCGTGTGCTGGGTGCAGCGCATGTTCACGTCATGCACCCACCGCACGCCGAGGTCCCGCCGCATCGTGCGTGGTGGAGGAAAACATCGGTTAGCGGTCATTGCCTTCGTAGCGGTAGTCGGTGCGATATGTAAGGGTGTGGCCCAGGCTGTAGGGCACCCGACACGATGCACAACGCGGCGACACCGGGGCACTGCATGTCTGGAGTGCGCAGGTGTGCACTGTGTCATGCATGTGGTCGGGAGCACGGCGATGGTGGGAGGAAGGACGGCGTGCAGTGGGTGCACAATGCGAACATGCGGTGTTCTGAGGTTTTTCCTCCATCATGCACGATGCCGTGACACCAGCGCACTGCACATCCTGACAACCCTACGTATGGGGCTGTCAGGAGGCGGGGTGTGTTCGTGTCGTCGGGTCGTGCGTGTTGTCGGGAACGGAGCTATGGTGGGAGGAGAGACCATGGCCTGTGCTGGGTACGCTGCATGTTTGTGTTGTGCACCCACCGCAAGCTGAGGTCTTTCCTCTACCACGCACGATGCGGCGACACCAGCGCACCGCACTTCCTGAGTGTCAGGCAGTCAGGATGTGGGGTGCGCTGGTGTGCACCGGGTGGGTTGGGTGGTGGGGGGAAGAAGAGAGATGCGAGAGAGATGCGATGGGTTGAACCAGTCACATGACCTGGCGGCGCTCGAATTCTGAAATTTTCATCGTAGGAAGGGCTTATATAAATGCTGACAAATTGCTGACCAAAAACGCCCACAAGCGCCACAACTGAACTTTATATTATAGATAGCTTTGAATGTAAAACATATATGACAAAGGTGTTGGTGCATTAAAGAAAGAATCTTGATCAGGGCTATGCAACTATTAAAATTATATAATTCCAATCAGGCATGATGAGGATATGGGCAATTCAAATCAAAGGCCCATCGACTCAGTTTTGTGAGATGGTATCAGAACAATCAGATTCTGATGCTCCATCTGTTATATAACATACAACCCTGGATAGATGGTTACTATGGTAACCTTATATTTCATGAGAACTCAAATTAAGGTATTTAATTTCCTCCAACATGTCCAGAATTTCACTACACTCCAATGTACCCCACTTCCTCTGTGCAAAAAGAAAACATCCTCTCCTTGGCCTCTCATGGTCATTCCACTCACACTATTGCCTCAAGACTTGCCCTCAGCTGGTCCACAGTATCCAGGACTCTCACAACTCTCTATCCCAACCAGCCCTGCTCCTCTGGAGGTCATCCCCCTAAGCTTTCCTCTAGAGATCGACATGCTATTTTATCACAAATTGCTACTGGCAGAGCTGCCAATGCTACTCAGGTCACCAAACACATCAATAGAATGATCCCCCACCCAGTCGCTTCAGAAACAATCAGAAGAGTTCTCAGGAAACATTCATTCAAGGCTGTGGTGAAGAAAAAAAAGCCCTTCCTCAGTGCAAGGCATAGACAGCTGAGGTTGGTCTTTGCTTTGAAGCACAGAGAGTAGATTGTAGAGGACTGGAAGAGGGTCATTTGGTCAGATGAGACTAAAATCAACAGGTTTGGGCCAGATGGGAGGCAGTGGGTCTGGAAAAAGAAGGGGGAGAGTTTGATTGAGAGAGAGGTGCAGGGGACAGTCAAGTTTGGAGGGGGAAACATTATGGTATAGGGGTGTATGGGATGGAATTGTATTGGCCAGCTTGCAGAGATTGAGGGGAAGATGGATGCTGATTATTTTGTGTCCATTTTGGAGGACCAACTGCTGCCCAGTCTGGAGGAAAGTGGAATTCCTGAGGAACAGGTAATTTTTCAACAGGACAATGACCCAAAGCACAAGTTAAAGAAGGCCAAGAACTGGATGGAAAACAACAATATCACTCTCCTTGACTGGCCTGCACAGTCTCTAGACCTGAATCCTATTGAGCACCTCTGGGATCATGCAAAAAAACAGGCTTAAGGAGTATCCAACACCACCAAAGGGAGTTTGGCAAATTTGGGAGAGAGTAGAAGATGTATGGAATAACATACAGAGGTGTGTCAGAATTTGATAGAGAGTATGCCTAGAAGACTTGAGGCAGTAATTAAGGCTAAGGGGGGCAATACCAAGTACTAGAATTGCAACTTACTATTTCTCTAATACCTTCTCACAAAAATGATTCAATTGGCCCTTGATTTGAATTGCCCATATCTTCATCACCCCAGATCGGAATTACATAATTCTTTAATGGTTCAATAGCCCTGATTGGACTCTTTGTTTGATGAACCAACACCTTTTTCATATATGTTTTAAATTCAAAGCTATTCAATGAATAGTCAAAAAGCACCAAACATTGACTCAGTTTTGTGAGTCACTGTATATTACTAACACGTGCTTGTACATGACTTGACATGTGTGGTTGGCTCCCTGGGAAGGGACAAGTAGGTTGGCTCCATACTGAAGTGGTAGCTTAGAGGCCAGCTCAGGGATTTATGTATATGGGTGAAACACCACCGGTATATGCCCTTTTCCTCAGTAGTTGACACACACTAAGGAGGTGAGCCTAGTGTATAATATAGTGTAATTTCTCAACTGATTTTCTTTCTTTTTCTCCGTAGAATAATTATTTAGGTATAATTCTTGAATAAAATCAGTGGTTGACACACACTGAAGAGAATAATTATTTAGATTTCTCAATTAAATTCTCTGAACCACTGTGAAAATTGCTCATTTCCTACAGTGTCAGGTCTCATTCAAATGGTTTTGTTATTTCTGATGTTCTAAGGAGGGTCTTAAGGGTCCTAGAGGTCAGAAAAATGGTCCAAATGGCACCAGTTACTCCCCAACAACTTCAGAACTTCAGGGCTCAGAATAGAATGCCACAACCTTGCCACAAATCAGGTCAACTGTTAAGAATCTGCAGACCACAGATTCCAGCACCCAAGGATGACAAGGGGCCTCAGTCAACCAGCAAACTAGTCAAAGACTAGGCCAGGGGTGTGGCTTTGCAACACTAGGCAATGAGGAAGGATCCTGTCCTACCACTGGCTAGCTGAAATCCTTAGGAGGTTGTTGAGCAACTGCTGGGAGAAGCTGAGGAGAAGGAAAGGGAAAAGAGAGCTGTAATAGGGCAAAAAAGCGAAGTTGGTGTGATTGTTGAGGTGCTTTTATAGTGCCTAGATGGGCTCTGATCAGGGATCAGTTGCTGGCCAATAATAGAGGGCCTAGATAAGTACAAAACACAATAGGTGGTGTTATGTAGATGTCTATAGATAAAGCACAGGGCCCATAACCTGTTGGAGCACAAAAGTGAAAACTGTGTTATTATGTAAGCTAAATTCAAACTCAGCTCAAAACATCGAAGGTGTAATACATAAAACAAGTCATATCTGGCCAAATACAAGTCATGTATAAATGGAAACATAAAAGGGGACTTCAGTGCATCTCAACAGATTATGCCCTTGCAGCCATTCTTTCTGTTATCAATCCTAAAGGCAAGATCCATCCTGTCACTTTTCATTCCTGTACCTTTACCACTCCTGAACTAAACTATGATGTTCATGATAAGGAAATTTTGACAATCTTTGAGGCATTTAAACACTGGTAGCACTACCTGCCAACTCCATGGATGTTGTTACCGATCACAAGAACCTCAAATATTTTTCCACTACTAAAATTCTGATCCATAGATAGGTGCAATGGTCCAAATACCTCTGTCATTTCAACATCACCATTCATTTCCATCCCAGCAAGCTCTGTACAAAACCCAATGCTTTGACTAGATGATAGGACGTCTACCCTAAAGAGGGGAGTAGCAACTATGGTACCATTAACCCTCAAAACCTCTGGCCGATTTTTACAACTACTCAATTAGTGGAATCCCTTCAAGCTACTCAACTCATGATTCTGACCTTACAAGCAAGCATCATAATGGACTCAGAAAAATTCCTTTCTGATATATTTTCAGCCCTCCCAACCAACCCTATGGCAATACCCCATCTCAGCACTCCCAAAATGCCAAACCTAAGATAGACACAAACCCCAGACAGTTTCCTTTGACTAGATGACTAGATCTATGTCCCTGACTCCAACAACCTCATATTGCACATCTTACAATACAAGCATGACCATATCCTCTCCGGACACTTCAGTCAAAACAAAACACTAGCCCTGGTCTGCCATGAATACACCTGGCCAGGCCTATGCACCTTGGTCATCGACTTCTGCCAATCCTGCACCACATGTATGCATTTGAAAACAAACCCTATAGCTTCTTAAAGCAACTTCCTATCCCCAAATGTCCATGGAATTCCATGTCTATGAATATCATTGAACAACTCCCTCAGTCCTTGGGTTTCAGGTTGATACTAGTAATAGTTTGTAGACTCACCAAAAAAAGTATCTTCATTGCTATGGTAGACACAATCACTTTGGCCAAACTGGCTAAACTGTTTGTACTTTACATCTTTTCCAAACATGGTGTACCAAGTCATGTAACATCTGACCATGGAAAAGAGTTTGTCTCCCCCTTCTTCAGGTTACTCGGTAAAGATCTCGACATGCATCTACACTTCACCTCAGGCTACCACCCAGAAGCTGACGGCCAAACTGAACATGTAAATCACACCCTGGAACAGTACCTTCAAGTCTACTGCAACTACCAACAGGACAACTGGTCCGAATGGTTGCTACTAGCTGCATTCGCCTATAATAACACTCCCAATGCTACGACAGGCATCTCTTTGCTAACATGGGACACCACCCAAACCTTACCATATACCCCAAACATGATCTCACTGTTAAGGATTTGATATTCAGCCCAAACATCTTTTCTCCTTATCCTTGGCAACTATCTCTCCTACCTATCCCTTCCACCTCCCACTATGCTCTCATTTCCCGACCACTTCCTTACCTGTCTTCCCCCGTGACACTTGATGTCCACTTATTATTTCAATCACGGCCCTATTGTTTTATCTTCGGCCTTTCCTCCATTGTCTTATTCTCATCCACTCCTTTATTACTTTATTCTCAGCCATACTCTATTATTCTATTCTCGCCGACATTTCTTATTCTATTCTTGTTCACTATGAACAATGCCTCCACATGGTTTTTCATACCTTATTTTTCTCCATTTCCTATGCCACCCTGTTCCACATCTTGCTTCTTAACCAATATAAGTAGTGAATGCATGTAGAGAGTTCTTCACTCAGAATATCAACTTGGCTTAGACCTCTTCGTCCACCTTTTCCCTGTCCAAGTCCTTCACTCAAGCCAATGCCCTTGGCCCCTTTGCCAGTACTGCTCCTGTCCAAATAAGTGGCACACATGGAACAGCAGGGTGCAATGCATGAGCACATTGAAGCCTAGCCACCCCCAACAGCCTATAGGACATTGACCGATTTCTCGGCCTCACTGAGTCCTGACACCCATGTAGGGAACGGCACGGGTCACCCACGGGTCAAATGTGGGTGACCCGCACCCGACCCATGGGAAACCCGAACCTGTCAACCCATGGGTTTTTTCCCACAGGTCGACGGGTGTCGGGTGTGCACCGCACCCACATGCGATGTACGACACAAATGTGGCGTACAAATGTGCCGTACACGCACACGACATACGACACAAACGCGCCGTACGCGCATGCGATGTACGACACGAACACACCGTACATGCGCGCGATGTACGACATGAACGCACCGTACACGTGCGCGACATACGACACAAATGTGCCGTATGCGCACGCGACGTACGACATGAACGCGCCGCACACGTGCGTGTCATACGCATCAGCATACGGCGCATTGGTGTCGGTGCGTTCGTGTCAGCGTGTGCACATATGGCGCATTGGTGTCGGCATGTTCGTGTCAGCGTGTGCGCGTGCAGCGCGTTGGTGTTGGCGCGTGGGCGTATGGCGCATTCGTGTCATATGCGTGCGCGTACGGCGCGGTCGTGTCGTACGTGTGCACATGCGGCGCATGCGTGTTGTATGCGCGTACAAGGTTGAGGCGGCGGGTTGGGCCGGGTCACGGGTGCTCTCGGCTTGACCCGCACCCAAACCCAAAGGCACCCGACCTGGTGACCCGTGCGGGTTACCCTAACCCGTGCTATTCCCTACACCCATGCGGGTTACCCTAACCCATGCTATTCCCTACTGAAGCCACACAAATGACAATGGTAGCCACTGGGTTGAATGGCAAACAGTGCAAATGACACTCTCTGATGCCACATGAACTATAATGGTAGCCAGCAATCAGTGATGTGACAAAGTACTTGTTTACAACTAGTTTCTGCAGACAAAATCAAGTCAAGGTGCTGCAGGGGAGCATTTCTCACTACAAGCCAGTCTGTGTTGCTCCCTACAAATGATTTTGCACCCCACACATTGGTCTCCTGCACCAGAGTATTCATGACAATGATAGCACATGTATCATTGGTAATACAATCAAGCATGAACATGATGGAGACTTTCAATGGCATCATCATGCTCACTCCACCAAATTCTTCAGCCTGGCAAGCATTACATATCTTCCTTCTAATGTGCATCATTGTTATGACCCATGCAGCCAAACAAACCCATATTTACCCCCACAACCACCCGCACTGTTTCCAGGACCTTTCCGATCGACCAAAGCCCGAACAACCAATTTCTGGATGTCCAAAATACATTCCGAGGATCCTCGATTCCGACCCTCCGAAGACTCCGAAAATCAAGGTTCCATTACGATTGATAACCGACACGCAGGACTATCACATACCTCACTCCCTTGTTCTCTCTTATATTGACCCCTTGTACTCCCTTTCCCCCTTGTTTTATGACCGTCAAAGATAGTACAAGGATAGTCACATGTATATAGTCTTCCAGTCGACTAGACTGTTCGCTAGTACGAATATCGATTTAGTCTCCCACCAGTTTCCGATTCATTTCTGGTAAACTCCCGCCTCCTTTCCGAAATTAGGGACAGACGATCGAGGAGGGCGCAACACATATGTTGAAGCCAAGTCCCTTCGACCTCGAACACCCCAGTGACCGGATTGAACCATTCTGCGACCTACCCTAAGTTCCCGGCGCCTCCGTCCCCTGTCCGTAGTCCGTCCGACTTCCGTCTCGGTCCTCAGCCCCGTTACGGACCTTCGCGCTAACCCGGATAGCCCCTTCAGAAGTGCTAGCTAAGCGCCTGACACGCGGACTTAACAGTATATTCATACTCACACTCCTGATCGTCATTAAGCATGAGGCCCACCACACATTCACAAGCCATGCAGATAATCACTCAGGCGTCTGCCCGCCGCACATCCATCCCCTGTGGACTGCCCAATCCCGAACCAAGCTTCCAGATGCCTCAGACCCCAGCTCACCCCCCGGAACACCCCTCCGATTTCGGACCTTCGAACACAGATCAACACCTGTATTCGAACTTGACCAACCTGTTCCCCGTGAACCACCCCCCGGCGATTCAACTATCATCGCCACCGGAGACACGGTCCAGCTCAGGACCACCCACAGCAGCACCGACAGACTTGTCGATGCCCCCTCCCTATGCACCACTCCCCACCTTGGGACCCAACGCTGTGGTCCATATCACCCAGACCCTCGTCATACTGACAAGTAACTTAGCCAGCCCCAGAAGATCAGCTCCCCGCGCCTCCAGGACTCAGAATCCGGATACCTTCGACGGATCCAATCCAAGGAAATCACAAGCCTTCCTAGTGCAACATAAACTGAACTTCCACGACCACCCTAACGCCTACGACACCGAGAACATCAAGGCAACCTATGCATTGTCGCACCTGACAGGTACCACGCTGGACTGGTTTGAACCAGCCCATTCCGCCCCTGATGAGCCAGACTGGCTCCAGGACCATGAGGAGTTCGTAAACGAACCCAAAACCAACCTCACCCCCCATGACCCAGAAGGAGAAGCCAAAACAGACATCGAGACCCTCCACATGCACATAATCGGCACATCACGGAAATGTAGCAATTTTCATTCGGCCCCTAAAAATGGGCAATGAGACGGCCAATGAAGGCCAACCCGCGACCCCATCCAGTAGCAGGACTACCACGGATTTTTCGTCCAGATTAGGGAAAGATGGAAAACTTACACCACAAGAACGGCCACACCCCTTCGAATAAGAAACAAAACTAAACAATGCATCCAGCCTTTCAGGACTATGACCCCCCCTGACCATCGTCGAAAAGGATTTCGACCCCTAGGCAGAAACACTCTGACCATCCGACCCTCCCGAACACCCGTGACCATCCGTCAATAAGTTTCGACCGTGACCCTCTGAATATTCGTCAGATTCTAGTTACCGGACACCACACGCTCACCCACCGCGATCCAACGATCGATAGGGTATTGAGTACTACTTTGTTTAGCCTACATCCAAACTGATTCTTGGCAATATGGAGCCAGCAGTCTTCACTCAGCGCTCAATACGACCCTCCAAAAGCTCCGCTCAGACTCCCTTATTATTAGAATATCAAAACGAACAACTATTCAACAATTTCAACCGAGACTCGAGCCTTGCAGGACATTCCCCGAATCCCGACGACACTATCTCTGTCCAGGCAATGATCCAAAGGAATGAACAAAGACCCCCACGACACCACGACTACTACAACACCAACCACGAAAATCTGACGACCATAGGACACCCACTCAAAAAGAGAAGAAAAGAAGGGGGAGAGAGAGAAAAGGAACAGGGAAAACGTCCAAAAACAACGGTCATTCAAGGACCCTTACATCGCCCAGAAGACACCACCGAACCGTAAAAATCATGACATCAACCATACAAACAACTAATCAACATTCGTTTGAGTCACCCGAACCCTCCACGGCCTGCACCGAACCCGAATGCCCATTGGAACCATCCGACCCACAACCTGAACGGACAAGCAACCGTTCCACGTCCTCCAGAAAAGAAGAATCAAGCCCATGATCCACCCATAAGAAGGACGACAACGCGTCAGAAAAACTCCCCCACAACCTCTCCCCCTCTACGCCAGGCACGGCAGCAGTCAGGTTGGACATACAACATTGGTAACGCTCGTAGTAGTCCAAGAGTTGGCGCAGGTCCCCTGGGTACTTGTCCAAATGGAATAGATACACGGCAATACGTCCAAGTACCTCCGAACCACCATTTCCTGCCCCCAACTCACCAGAGGCCTCGCCCGGCCCCGAATCCCGATAAGGAACAACCCCGGACGATGATGACCTCTTATAATGACTTGCTACGGAAATCAGGAAAAAAGAGAAATTCCAACAAACACCACTCACCGTAAAGATCACGGACCCTAATGGTACGGTCACGGAGAAGGGCCAAATCCTTCTCGAGGGTGTACAACAGACACTCCCCACTCGCCTCCAAACCATGAAAAAGGACGCGAAGAAGGCCCCCAAGGTTTTCCAAAGATTGCGGATCCATGTTCTCTATCGAGGATAAGCCTCCCCTAATTCCACAACACCCCCTTATATAGGCAGACGAACAACCAGCACTTATCGATTAGAAAAATCCCAGGAAACCATTAGGAAACCCCCGCAGTAATGACCATCTTAATTACCGCCCAAATTAAAAGCTTAGGACCTTGAGGGCTCGGTCCTAGTGGAGTGATACTGTTATGACCCATGCAGCCAAACAAACCCACATTTACCCCCACAACCACCCGCACCGTTTTTGGGACCTTTCTGATCGACCAAAGCCCAAACAACCAATTTCCAGATGTCCGAAATACATTCCAAGGATCCGCGATTCCGACCCTCCAAAGACTCCGAAAATTAAGGTTCCGTTACAATTGATAACCAACGTGCAGGACTATCACGTACCTCACTCCCTTGTTCTCTCTTATATTGACCCCTTGTACTCCCTTTCCCCCTTGTTTTATGACCGTCAAAGATAGTACAAGGATAGTCACATGTATATAGTCTTCCAGTCGACTAGACTGTTCGCTAGTACGAATATCGATTTAGTCTCCCACCAGTTTCCGATTCATTTCTGGTAAACTCCCACCTCCTTTCCGAAATTAGGGACAGACGATCGAGGAGGGCGCAACACATAAGTTGAAGCCAAGTCCCTTCGACCTCGAACACCCCAGTGACCAGATTGAACCATTCCGCGACCTACCCTAAGTTCCCGGCGCCTCCGTCCCCTGTCCATAGTCCGTCCGACTTCTGTCTCGGTCCTCGGCCCCGTTACGGACCTTCGCACTAACCCGGATAGCCCCTTCAGAAGTGCTAGCTAAGTGCCTGACACACGGACTTAACAATCATCAGTATCAACTGGTATGTCCTATCATGAAGACCAAGACATGAAAAGAGATAGTTATGGAGGGCAGGTGAAGTGGAATGTGAAATTTGGAATCTGAATAGGTGCACAGGTGATTACAAAATAAAACACAGGATAATGGGAACTGTAGTCAGTGAGAATGACATACTATATGCATGAATGGTACATGAACCCCTATGGCAAATGACACTCATGCATGAATGGTTAGTATGAACAGTGCACTCAAGGTCAGTCAGTTATGATGTTATCAGTTGGTTGTAGGATGTCAAGCATCAGTAATGCCCAAGAATGTGAGCGGGGAGTGGCCAAGTCCTGCAGGCCAAAAGTAGTGGCTTGGCTTCAACATACTCATGCATTGTGCCCTACTCTTTGTGTGTGCCACCAATTTGGAACAGAAAGGATACTTGGGAGAGTGCCGAAGGTGCCAGCCTGAGTATAGGACTTTAGAGGGAACAGGGGAATGTGGGATAATAAGGTATGCTGAGCATATGGGGGTATTGTCCACGATGAGAAAAAATAGAATAGAGGAATATAAACAGGGATAGAATAATAAAAAATAGAATAATAGGAATGTGGCCAAGGATAGGACAATAAGGAGTGCCAGCTATAAAACAATGGGTTATGACCAAAGATAAAACAATGGTCAGATGTCCTGAGGTAAGATAGGTCAAGGAGTAAGGAGAAGATGGGGTAGGATTAATGGGTGGTGAATGAGGTAAAGTGGATGAGGGATAGGGATGAGAAATAGGGAAATGCACCGGTCAGGCCAACCTGCACAGGTCACCGGGTCGGGTGTCCTTGGGTGTGGGTGTGGGTCAAGCTGTGAGCACCCGTGACCCGGGCCCAACCTGGGGCATCAACTCTGAAATAAATACAACTTACGTGTATGCACATGCACTGACATGAACATGATGCCCTGAACGCAACAAAAGCACCATATGCACACATGACACCAAGAACATGACAAACACGCTGTACATGCCGTAAGTGTCATACATGTCGTACACGTTATATGCGCCATATGCACTACATGCATGCGGGTGTGGCGTACACCCGACACCCGTTGACCCATGGGAAAAAACCCATGGGTTGATGAGTTTGGGTTTCCCATGGGTTGGGTGTGGGTCACCTACATTTGACCTGTGGGTGACCTGTGCCATTCCCTAATGAGAAATGTGGATGATGGATGTGCTGAGCTGAGACCGGTGTACCAAGTGACCTGTATGCTGCTTGGACATGTGGGTGGACTTAGACTGACTGCTTGGTTGGCACTGCCAAATTACTGGAACCTCAGTATGTATACTTGACCCAGGATGGGTGACCTTATAAGGAATGTCAATGATGTGGTGGTCCTGCAGTGTGTGTGTGTGGATGAATTAGGTAAATAGTAGGTGAATAACATTTTTGATTAGAAAGTTTTAGGCTGGGGCCTATAACCTGTTGAGTGCAGTAAAGTAAAGGATGTGTTGACAAAGTCAAACACAGACTCATACAGATGGCACAGTAGGATGGCAATCAGTTAAAGACATAGATGGCAGAGCATAGCAAGCATCTACACAGATGCTTATTAATTAGAACTCTGCTATAGTACTATAATTATCATTATTCCATTACCATTCCTAACAGTTGAAAGCCATTGACTAGATACTCTGAGGGGCTCCCAGATGTTGTAGATAGAACTCCTGTACTTGAGCTGGTACATTCATGTTCTCTTCTTTCACCTATATATTCTCCCCATAACCATACCCTTTCTACTTCACCAGAATGTAGAGTCCACCTTGCATTAAGGGACTCTCCATGTCAGATAGCAGAACTTCTAGAGGCCCATGCTGATCATGCTATTATGAATGTAGTTGATTTATATTTAGATTCTACAGTGGCTTGGTCAAAAAGTTTTCTTGGCCCCTTGTATTTGTGTTTCCTTGTACTTTTATTCCCTTGTTCTTTTGTTGCAGATCTTCTCCCTATTTATAACTCCCCTTGTTCTCAGTTACTAAGCTCTACTGTAATTTGAAATATGTTACTAGTATTTCAGTAGTCAGAATAATGACTTATAATTTGATCAAGGCAATCCTTGCTTTGCTCTGAAACCTCTGTCCAAAGTAGGGATATGGTGAGATCTGGAGGATACAGCACATAATCTGAAGCCAAGCCCTGTCCCAAACCTCTTCAAAGTTACAACCTCACCAAGATATAATTAAGACCCTTGCTGCTGTCATGACCTTGCCGAAATCATATCTACCCTAATCTCCAGTTCAAATCACATGGATGCATTTCCTTTCAGGATAACCCCACATGACTCACATACACACACCCTTATTCTCAGCCAATCCCACCTATCTACCTCCCTTAGTCTATACAACCTCTGCCACCAATCCTCAGCCCTCTGACTGGACATTGCACCCACTATTCACCAGTCACAACTTTGCCTGACCTTTATCACTAAATGCCTTTTAATTTCCATTCCCTTATCTTACTGATTGACTCAACTCTGCTCACCATTTCCTGAAATGGAAGTGCATCAAGGTCCCACTCAAGATTCTGTTCAGATTCTGCAGTAACTTGGTTACAAAGTTCACTTAGTCTCTTGTACTTTTTCTCCCTTGTTCTTTCGATTAGAGAACCTTTCTCCATTTGTACTTCCCCTTGTTCTCAGTCACTGTTAGGCACTGGGAATGCTGATGATGTGTGGGCCAAGCACTATTGCAATAACACTGGCTTTATGATGCTGGCAGGAATCAGCCAAGTCCTGCAGACAAATTAGGGTGGCTTGGCTTTGATATACTCATATGTTGCACCCTGCTTTTCCATGCATGTGTCAGGCATCAGTAATGCCAAAGGTGTGGGTGGGAACGAGCCAAGTCCTGCAGGCCAGTCGTAGTCTGCTCCTACTTTCTGTGCATGCCACTGATTTGGAATAGAAGAGATGCTCAGGAGGATGCCAAGAGTATCAGCCCAAGTAAAGGACTCTAGACAGAGGGAAGGAGAGCAGGAAGGCATAAACCTAGTTGATACTCAGACTGAAGAACTATGTACATGCATTCACTACTCATATACAGTAGGGGACTGTCAAGCACCCATACCAAGACCCATCTATTTGGCATTGCTGACCGAGCAATCATCCTATATCCATGACCAAGTGCCTGCGTCGCAGGCATAACACTTGGTACGCCAGTTTCGGCTCAGCATGTCTACCATCCATACTCCCTGTCTTCACCTTCGGTCCATCTCCCCTCGAGACTTCCTGTCCTTGTATTATCCTTGGACATGACTCTATTGTTTTATACTCAGCCACTCCCTATTGTCCCATCTTGAGTTATGATTCTATTATCCTGTCTTTTATTGTTCTATCCCCACTTTTCATTCCTTGTTCTAATTTTATCTGTTGTGGGCAATAACCACATGCTCTGCATACCTTGTTGTCTCACATTCCTTATTCCACATGTCGCTTCTTAACCTATATAAGTAGGACATGCATGTACATATTTCCTCATTCTGGGTATCAACTAGGCTTAGGCCCTTCTACCTTCTTCTCTTCTGGTAAGTCCTCGACTCGGGCCTGCATCATCAGCATCCCCCCAAGTATCTGTCTGTTGCAAATTCAGTGGCACGCATGGCAAGTAGGGCACAATACACGAGCATGTTGAAGCCAACACCACTACTCTTGGCCTGCAGGACTTGGCCATAGTCTGCCCGACCTTTCGCCAACACCCCTCAGCAGTACCGAAGTCCGTCAGTAACCGAAGCTTGACAGGGACAAAACTGTTCAAGTGTTTTGAACATTTTTGTTATACTGTAAATAACGGGAGGATTACATAATCAAAAAATATGATGTAATTAGTGGAGATAGCCCTGCTTCTGAAATTGTGGTCACAATTGAGATGATTATGTAACTCTCAATATTCATTGAAGTATTAATTATTTAAAAAAATGAAGCATTTGAATGGTTTTGTCCCTCACAGTTATTAATGCAATAAATTGTATATACAGGGCTAAAAATCACATGACAAGTCATGTGACATTGTGTGAAACTTTTTATAGTTTGTTTCTTTCCAAAAAAAGCCAAACATCCATTGTTCAGAACTATGAAGCCTCTCTCTGCTGCTAAAGTTGACTCTATCATCCAATTGCTCAAAACTAGTCATTCTAGCCACTACATCTCCTCTTACCTTGGTGTCTCTGTTGTATCTATCTCTACCATTCACAGGAAATACTGTCCTGATATACCCAAGGCCACTGGTGGTTGCCTATCCAAGATATCCCCCTCCAATATTTACCATATCGTATCACTCATGCAAAGAGGGAAGATTGAGAATGCAACCCAGGGTACCCAGGTGCTCAAAAACATTCTCAATGAACCAGTGACATCCAAGACTGTAAAGAGGAACCTGAAGAAGGCTGGGATAAAGGCAGTTGTAAAGAGAAAGAAGCCACTTCTTAGTGCAAGGTATAGGAAGGCAAGGAGAGAGTTTGTAGAAGCTCATCTGGAGTGGACTCTAGAGGACTGGAAGCATGTTGTCTGGTCAGATAAGACCAAAATCAATCGATTGGGGTCAGATGGAAGGAGATAGGTGTACAAAAAGGCTGGAGAGCCTTTGAATGATAGGCTAGTTAAGGGAACACTGAAGTTTGGTGGAGGTTCTGTGATGGTATGGGGTTGATATTTTGGGAAGGACCTGACTATACTGCCAAAATTGATGGAAGGATGGATGGGGAGTTGTATAGGCAGATTTTGGATGATGAGCTTCAGGCTAGTCTAGAGTATTATGGTAAAGATTCTATTGACATTATTTTTCAACAGGATAATGACCCTAGGAACACATGTGCAAGAAGGCCACTGAGTGGTTTTCTGACTATGGCCATGAGGTCATGAAGTGGCCAGCTCAGTCCCCTAACCTAAACCCCATTGAACACCTCTGGAATTTTGTCAAAAAGTGCTTTTCTGACTATGAACACCCCCCTAGTAGAGTGCATGAGCTATGGGAGAGGATTGGAGTGGAATGGAAGAAGATAGAGCCAGAGGTATGTCAGAAGTTGATTGAGAGCATGCCTAGAAGGGTGCAGGCAGTGATGAGAGCAAATGAGGGCTTTACCAAGTACTGATATATACCATTTCTTGTTTTAATAATGTGAGGGACAAAACCATTCAAATGCTTCATTTTTTAAAACAATTAATATCTCAATGAATATTGAGAGTTATATATGATGGGATTATGAGCAAATACAGTAGGATTGAAGATTTCTAATTTAGTTATCTCCTCAGTATAGTCAACAACTGAGATGTATATTCGAAAATATACCTAATTTATTTATCTTACAAAAGAAATAAAAGGAAATTAGCCCTGAGGCTTTGTACATAATATTATACAACTCACCTCCTCAGTATAGTCAACAACTGAGGAGGGAGGCTTTGTGCGGGTTGTGTCTCACCCGCATATACCTTGCAGCCAGCCCTTGACCCTATCAAAGGTTTGAGCCAGGCTGCCGGTTCCAAATCCAGGGAGCCGGCCACGCTAGTTGCGTCGTGCGTGGACAAGCGCCCGTAAGTAGCGTACATAGTAGAACACGAATAACTTCCTCAATAATGAGGATAAAAATACAAAGAAAATTGAGAAAAATAAAGAGATAAAAAGCGCACTAAATGGTACCGAAATCAATATAATAATACAGTATATTGAGGTTGGTCTCTCAGGGGTGAGATGCTAGTTTGCACCCAACAATATAATCATCTTGATTATGACCACAAGTTCAGAAGCAGGGCTATCTCCACTAATTACATCATATTTTTTGATTATGTAATCCTCCCGTTATTTACAGTACAACACAAATGTTCAAAACACTTGAACAGTTTTGTCCTCTACTGTAGGTTAAGAAGTGGAATGTGAAATAAGGGTGGCATATAAGACATGGAGAAAAAAATGAGGTATGGAGACCATGTGGAATTATTGTCCACTATGATCTAGAATAGAACAATAAGATGTCAACAAGAATAACACAATGAGATATGACCAATAATAAATGAGTAGAAGTGTGAGTAAAAAATAGAATAATGAAAAGTGGCCGAATATAAAACAATAGGGCCGCATCCAAATAATAAGTGAATAGTGAATGTCCAGAGGGAATATGGGTAAAGACAAGGATGGGAGATGAAGGAATAATAAAGAATAGGAGGGGTGGGATGAGGAACATAAACCAAATGATAAACCGAATGTACTGAGCTAAGACCAAGTACTAGTGAGAAAAAATGATGTATTTTGCTTATTATAAATATATGTTGAATGTTTGAAACTTATAGGCTTGTTATAAAGATTATAAGTATTGTGAAATTCATCAAAAAGTATCATTCTGTTCAATATTTGATAATGCTAACTACAACTGTATATATTGAATACTTTTTTGAATTAATGTAAGATCATCTTCCAGGCAGGTAATAATCCACCATTGATTTGACTTATATGAGTTAGTCACCCAATCTATCCTACAGGCAGATACTTTTCAGCATGAGTGTATAAAGAATACAAGAATGAAAACAACATACTAATCACCCAACACCTGATAGAAATTTACCCAGACAGAAATGAGAGGAGAAAGGTAACACCTAAGCTGTCAGGGAATGATCCATATCTCCTTCTGAGGTGAGCCTAAAAGACTCAAGCCACGGGCCTATAAACCCAACTTAATCTTAGGTATGTTGATCCAAAGACCAGTGCCAAATCAACAAGTCTGAAGACTTGTTAAGAGAGGTTTATTCCAAAGAGTAAATCTCAAACCCTTCTACCGAAGTGGAAGGTTTCTTGGGTAAAAACACGAAGGTATGCAGGAACATAGTAAAAGAACTGGGATCAGATTTATAGAACATCCGTGGAAATAATCCTAGGCAAGGATAGAATAATATTTCACGCATATAAACTATTATTCCTACACGTGATTGACAAGGTACCTGCCAAGGCCCACTCTAAACAATTCTTTTTGGACAACAACCTGGACTGGCATTTACTTGCTATCATCTTGTTCCAAGAACTTGATTAGGCTTTGTTCACACCAAAGTTTTGTCACACTTGTTGGGTTAAATCATCAATGATTCCAAAACAGACTTCAGCCAGCCAGTGGTAGGACATGATCCCTCCTCATTGCCTAGTGTTGCCAAGCCACACCCCTGGCCTAGTCTTTAACTGGTTTGCCAGTTGACTGAGGCCTCTTATCCTCCTTGGGTGCTAGAATCTGCTGTCTGCAGATTCTTAACAGTTCACCTGATTTGTGGCAAGGATGTGCCATCCTATTCTGAGCCCTGAAGTTCGGAAGTTGTTGGGGAGTAACTGGTGCCATTTGGACCATTTTTACGACCTCTATAACCCTTAGGACACTCCTTGGCCACTGCTTGGTGTTTCACTTTGTTTTTACATCTTCTGCATCATATTCTGCCTATATCTGCTCCATTTGCATAGCTTAAACATGAAATTAAGTGCCCATAGAGGAGACATATCAATCCATTCATTCATTCAACCACAATACACCAATCTTCGTACCAACCTCACCAAAAAAAAACACCAGGCTACATCTACCTCCAATGATGACTATGGGACCAGGCAAGGAGGAAACAGATGGCATGCTAAGTTGGACCAGGCATTTCACCAGATGGAATTCAGTAGATCCAAGGTCGATTCCTGTCTCTACATATACCAGCAAGGCACTATCAAAGTCTACATCCCAGTCTATGTTGATGACCAACTCATGGCCTGTAACAGTTGAACACATATTGACAAAATCAAGGCCAAACTTGCAAAACACTTTAAGATGAAAGACATGGGACCTGCACAGTACATTGTTGGACTTGAAATCCACAGCAGTGACAGAGCCAAACAGACACTTCACATCAACAAGCACAAGTATATCTTGGATGTTCTCCAGTGATTCAATATGGAGAATTGCAAACCAGTTGCCAGGGGATGAGGACAGAAGGTGGTCAATGACCGGTTATCCCTTCTTCATTGGTGGAGCTGCAGTGATCTGGAGCAGCAAGAGACAACCAACTGTGGTCATGTCCTCCTCTGATGCTGAATACATGGCAGCCAATTTTGCAGGATGGGAGGCTATGTGGTTGAAACAGCTGCTAACTGAGCTTGGCTATCATATCCCACAACTTACCAGTTACTGCAACAGCCAGCCTGTAATTGCTGTGTCCAAGAATCCTGAACATCACTCTCAAATGAAGCACATTGATGTAATGTACCATTGACTTAGAGAGCAAGTTGAGAAGAAATTGCTCAAGCTTCAATTTGTACCTACAGATGAGATGGTGGCAGATGTGCTCACAAAGTGACTTGTTAAGATAAAACATGAGCAGTATAGGACAGGCTTGGGGGTTTGCAGAAATGAAAGGAGAATTTATTAAGGGGTGGTGTTGACAACCACTAAAGTTCCTTTTTATGTTTCCAGTTGATATGGCTGGTATTTGTCCAGATATAACTTGGTTTATATATTACATCTTCAATGTTTGGATCTGAGTTTGAATTTAGCTTACATAATAACCCAGTTTTCACTTTTGTGCTCCAACATAGATGAGCCAAGGGCTGGGAGAACTGAAGAAGCAATTCCCTAGGGTCAATGACCAACTGGCAGGAATTGGCCAAGTCCTGCAGACCGATTGGGGTAGCTTGGCTTCAACATACTCATGTGTTTCATCCTACTTTCCATGTGTGCCACTAATTTGGAACAGAAGGGAAACTCAGGGGAGTGCCAAGAGTGTCAGCCCAAGGCATGAATGAATGGTGCATGCACAGCATGAATGGATGGTGGTGTGAATGAATGGTAGTGTAAATGAATGGTAGTGTGAATGAATGGTGGTGTGAATGAACAGTGCATGCACAGTGTGAATGAATGGTACATGAACACAATCAGTGAGCGGTTCATGAACAATGTAAGTGAATGGCACAGGAGTGGCACAAGTTGGCATGATGCAATAAGTGAGCGGTGCACAAATGGTGCAAGTACATGGCATGTGAACAGCTTGAGTGGATGGCATGAGTGTTAGGTGAAAGTGTTGGTGTGAGGACATGGTGTAAGAACAATATGACAATGCATGGCAATAATGGTACGATGACATGTGGCAAGAACAACATGATGACATGGATAATGTGTAGTGATGGTGCATATGATGCATGATGTGCAAAAGAGGTTTGATGATATTAACAGCTGCATATGCAGTGCGTAATGTATGAGTGGCAGTATGCAAGTGCTTGTATGGTAGTGTAACATGTATGGTGGGGGGGAAAAGAACCACATGTATGATAGTACATGGGAAAGCATAGGTGATGAAGACCATGTATAGCAGCCATGAAATGTACACAAAGTGTTGGGAGTTTGTGCGATATATAGGGGGTGGACAAGATGTGAACAATGCATGATTTGGCGCACTACTGTCAAAAGTATGTGTGTACCCCTTGAAGTTAGGTACACACCACTTGAAAACTGGTATATGCAGCTAGGGGAAGAGGTTAGGGTTATAACCATAGGTGAGTGGGAGTCTCAGGATGAGTTGAGGTATTGGTCCTGGCTCCTCAAGGTAGCTATATACTTTTGGATGATGGGTGCACACTAAGATGAACATGAATGGTGGCAGCTGTGTTATTGGCCAACAAGAGACATGGCATGATACATGAGGGTGCCACCAGTGTTGATGATGACTTACCAAGCAAGAAGCATAGGTATTACATTATGGGAATGAAGTTGTGTCCATTGCATCTTGTGAATAGATGTGACATTGTAAAGTTATAACATAGGATGCCAAGTGAGTCAGTGAGTGAGACTGAGAGTCTTAACCTGTAGTTAAATGTAGGAAGGAGACATCAGAGAACAGAGAACAGAGCACTCAATGGCCACTAAGACAATGGACTCATCAACAGAAGGACCTGGACTGGGCATTTTACCAGTGAGTTTTTACCTTGGTACAAGTGATCTAGCTATAGTAATCACTTAGGGGCTCTGTTATTGCCTATACCCCCAATAAACCTCCATTAGTCTCCCCAACCACCTGCACCTTTTCCAGGACTTTCCGACTGTTAAAAGCCTGGAATGATCACTTTCTGCAAATCCATTGTACTAACCTGAAGTTCCAAAATCCCGAACCTCTGCAATTCCGAGACCTAGGTTCTGCTCTTTTGATAAATGCCATGCAGGATTATTGTGTACCTCAATCCCTTGTTGTTCATTCTCTATTAGTTGCTTGTACTCTCTTCTCCCCCTTGTCTTTATGGCCAAAGTTAGTACAAGGATTAGTTACATGTATATAAGCCACCAGTCAACTGGACTATTCACCAGTATAAATATTGACTTAATTCTGCATCGTAGTTGCCGATTTAGTTCTGGTAAACTTTCCAACTTTCCAAAATTAGGGACAGATGATTGAGGTAGGTGCAACTCATAAATTGAAGCCAAGTCCCTGCGACCTCGAACAACTCAAACAACTAGTCATATGACCTAATACTGCAAACAGTCCTAAGCCCCTGGCACTTCCTGTCTTTCTGCCTTTTCTGCTTCTATCCATAAACCTGCGACCTCTAGTCCCTCTGCCTCTGGAGTACCAAACCTCCTCTTGGAAACCATTCAAAAGCCTCTAGAAACCCTTTCAGAAGTATTTAGCTAAGCGCCTGACATGCGCATTTAACAGGCTCAAAGAAAATAGTGTAGTAGCAGGTAACTAGGCAGGTAACTAGTGACTCTATTAATAGACATACTTGCATTTCTACAACAGCCCTCAGAGAGCAGGAGGCTGTCCCCTGACAAGTTGCAGGTGCTCTTGGCTTCACCCACACCCAAACTCAAGGACACCTGACCTGGTGACCCATGTGGGTTGGCATAACCTGTGCTATTCCCTAGTAATTGTCTCCAAAGTTGTTATACATTGTGGATCCACACATTGATAGGCAAATATATATATATATATTTATGGTTTTCCATAGGCTCAATCTCCTTGATAATTAAGAGTCCTTAGCCACTGCTTTGTGTTCCACTTTGTCTTTACATCTTCTGCATCATATCCTGCCAATATCTGCTCCATTTGTGCATTGCTTAAATACAAAATTAAGCATTCAATATGACTGCCATGTTATGCTCTCAGGGTTTGTGGATGCTTGTTAATAACAAGAAGAAGTGCCCTACAGTGTCTGCATATCAGGAAAAGTGGGATTTGGATCAGGAGATGGCAGCAGGTCTGATTGCTTCAGCTTTAGAGGCAGGACAGTGTGTGCATGTTCAGGGAATTGAGCATGATCCGATGAAGATGTGGAATGCCTTTCATAATGTTCATATACAGAAACAAGCAGGCACTCATTTCAATGCTTATGATGCTCTATTTAATATCAGAAAAGAGCCAGATGAGACAGTCCATTCACTCAGTGATCCCTTTGTCACCAAAGACAGCAGTCATCTCCATCACTCCACTCAGTCTGCCATGCTTGCAAACAAGCAGATTCCCTCCCTTCTCTCTGCCCACATTGTCTCTAATGCCAGCTACCTTTGGTGTACTGATTCAGGAGCTTCTGCATATATGACTCCACACCGGCACTGGTACAAGGAACTCAAACCTCACAAAGTGGCTATAGAATTGGCAGACAATAGTGTTGTGTATTCTGAAGGGATTGGCACAGTGGTTTTCTGCCCAAAGGACAAGAAATTGACCCCCATACTTCTTTCTGATGTATTATATATTCCTCAACTTCGAAACAACCTCCTCTCAGTCCTCTTCTTGACTGTCCATTGTGGGATTAAGGTTGAGATTGTAGGAACCATCTTGAAGTTCTATAAAATGGGAAAACTGATCCTGACTGCCACTGTCAAAGGGAGACTTGTATACCTAGATAGGGATACACTCACTCAGGATGAGGTGAACACAGCACACATTGCTGCATCAAAAACTTTGGACTTGGAGCTTTGGCACCATTGTTTTGGCCACCTTGGCATTGATGCCATCAAGCAACTCATCATTCAGGACATGGTGGAAGGGATGGATATCACTTCAGACACTCCATTCCCAGCAATCTGTGAAGCATGCATTCATAGGAAGCAACACAGAGAACCATTCCCAAAGAAAGCTTCTTCCAGAGCCACCCAAATCCTCCAACTTGTCCACTCTGATGTCCATGGTCCATTAAAAGTACCTACTCCTTGGGGATTCAAATATTGGATCACCTTCATTGATGACAAGTCTCGCCTTGTGTATATCTACCTGATGAAAACTAAAGACCAGGCACTGGACACATTCAAGCAGTACAAGGCATTGGTGGAGAACCAGACTGGAAAGACCATAAAGACCTTGGGAGATGACAAAGGAGGGAAATACTCTTCAAAGGAGTTTGGATCATTAAATGCCTCTTCTGGGATATTCAGACACAAGACTGCACCAGCCACACCTCAGCAGAATGGAGTTGCAGAGCACTTTAACTGGACATTGGAGGAAGGGATGATTTCCATGCTCTATGATGCAAACCTCTCTCTTACATTCTGGGGTAAAGCTGCTATGGCATTTGTTGAAGTCCACAATTCCTCACCCACTTCAGCACTGCTCCATCACACTCCTTTTGAATCCTGGCATGGTCATAAACCCTCTGTCACCCACTTCAGGGCCTTTGGCTCTACAGCATATGTGCATGTCTCAAAAGCCAAGCGACGACACCTTGAGTCACACACAACCAAATGTGTCATGATTGGCTATGCAGCTGGCACTAAGGCATGGAGACTATAGGATCCAGCAGCAAGACAAGTGATTATCGGAAAAGATGTCATATTTGATGAATCTCCTTGTTCTTCACTCAATTCTGACACTGCTGCAAAGCAGAAACCACCACAGAGGCTGATTGACATCTCTGATGACCCTCCTTCCCACCACCAAGTGCTTGTGCCTCCCTATATTCCTGCCATTGCACATGATGATGATGCTCCTCCACCTGATCCACCACCAAGTCCTTGTCCCCAAGACTCTCCTTCCCCTCTACCATCCCCTGCACCACCTGCTCTAAGACAGTCAGAGCATATTTGTATCTCACCTCAACCTTGGTGGCTAGTCCCAAATGCTGCCCAGTATCATAATCCTCCTCCTGTTCCTCGTCAGAGGGATCCAAATCAGGGGGCGGTTGCTGAGAATGAGGGGGTGGAACAGGCTGACTCTGCCATGATATTTCCTCAGCATCCACTTTATGAACTTGTCTGCCTCAGTGATACTCCACCTCTCCCAGAACCACTCACCTATAAAGAAGCCATGTCTCTAATTGATGCACCATGGTGGAAGGAAGCTTGTAGAGATGAATATCAGTCACTGATGGACAACAATGTGTAGACTGTGATAGATCTCCCTCCTGGCAAGAAGGCCATTGGCTCTAAATGGGTATTCAAGCTGAAAAAGCTCCCTGATGGTGCCATTGACCACTTTAAGTCCAGAGTGTTGGCCAAGGGTTATTCTCAAAAGGCAGGCATTGACTTTACAGAAACATTTGCCCCTGTTGTGAGATTCAACATGCTCAGAGTTCTCCTGGCCATCACTGCATTAGAAGATCTGGAATTAGACCAAGTTGATTTCAAATCTGCCTACCTTAATGGTGATATTGAAGAAGAGGTATACATGGAGCTTCCATATGGATACAGGCAGGGAGACAAGGTTGGGAAACTGCACAAAGCTATCTATGGGACCAGGTAAGGAGGAAACAGATGGCATGCCAAGTTGGACCAGGAATTTCACCAGATGGAATTCAGAAGATCCAAGGTCGATTCCTGTCTCTACATGTATCAGCAAGGCACTATCAAAGTCTACATCCCAGTCTATGTTGATGACCAGCTCATGGCCTGTAACAGTTGAACACATCCTGACAAAATCAAGGCTGAGCTTGAAAAACACTTTAAGATGAAAGACATGGGACCTGCACAGTACATTGTTGGACTTGAAATCTATAGAGACAGAGCCAAACAGTGACTTCACATCAAGTATATCTTAGATGTTCTAAAGCAATTCAATATGGAGAATTGAAAACCAGTTGCCACACCTCTTGATCCAGGCTGTTGTCTCTCCAAAGACCTCTGCCTACAGTCTGAAGATGAGAGAGTGGCAATGAAGGACAGCCCATATCTTGCTCCAGTTGGATGCCTGAATTACCTTGCTGTTGGGACCAGACCAGATCTTGCACATGCTGTGGGTGAACTTGGCCAGTTTAACTCAAATCCTGGTCTGGGCCATTGGAAGGCTGTCCAACAAGTGCTCAAATACCTCAAAGGCACTGCAGATCTTGGATTGACCTATGGTCCTCCTAGCCCTAGTCCCCAGCCAATGCTCCAGGCCTACTGTGATGCAAATCATGCTGGGGATGAGGACAGAAGGCAGTCAACAACCTGTTATGCCTTCTTCCTTGGAGGAGCTGCAGTGAGCTGGAGTAGCAAGCGACAACCAACTATGGCCACATCCTCCTCTGATGCTGAGTACATGGCAGCTAATTTTACAGGATGGAAGGCCATGTGGTTGAAACAGCTGCTCACTGAGCTTGGATACCATATCCCACAACTCACCATTTACTGTGATAGCCAGCCTGCAATTGCTGTGTCCAAGAATCCTGAACATCACTCTCGAATGAAGCACATTGATATGATGTACCATTGGCTCAGGGAGAAAGTTGAGAAGAAATTGCTCAAGCTTTAATTGGTGCCTACAGATGAGATGGTTGCAGATGTGCTCACAAAGGGACTTGTTAAGATGAAACATGAGAAGTGTAGGACAGGCTTGGGAGTTTGCAAAAATGAAGGGAGATTTCATTGAAGGGGTGTGTTGAGATATACTGAACTCCCCTTTTATGTTTCCATTTATACATGACTGGTATTTGGCCAGATATAACTTATTTTATGTATTACACCTTTGATGTTTTGAGCTGAATTTGAATTTAGCTTACATAATAACACAGTTTTCACTTTTGTGCTCCAACATAATCTGTGCACATTGGCACCACAACCAAAGGTAGGTTGGATTCCCAGTGATACAGGATGGATGCCAAGGTAAAGGCCATTTTAAACAGGTCAAAAGACTTTTGAGAGTCCTTGGTCTATGCCCATGGTGTGCCTTTACATGTCAGCTGGGTGAGGGGTATGGTGATGTCTGAATAGTTGAAGATAAAGCATTGGTAGAAATTGGCAAAACCCAGGAAGGATTGGATGTCCTTGACCTTCCTTGGTTTGGGCCACTTGTGGATAGTCTTGACCTTGTGGTCAGACATGGTGAGGCCATCAGTATGTAGGATGTAGCTGAGGAATTTGACTGTGTCTTTGTGCCATTCACATTTGCTGGCCTTGGCAAATAAACCATTTTTTCTGAGCTGACAAAGTACTTCTTGAATGTGTTCACGATGTTCTTCAAGTGAATCTGATTAGATCAGTATGTCATCTATGTAAGTGTTATGGCCCATGCCGCCAAACAAACCCTCATTAAAACACCACAACCACCCACATCGTTTCCGAGACCTTTCGGACCGACCAAGCCTGGATAAGAAATTCCTGGATGTCCAACATACATTCCGAGGATCCGCGATCCCAAACCTCCGAAGACTCCAAAGTCAAGGTTCCGATACCTTGATAACCGATGCGCAGGACCATCGCGTACCTCACTCCCTTGTTTTCTCTTTTATATTAACCCCTTGTACTCCCTTCCTCCTTGTTTTATGACCGGCAAAGATAGTACAAGGATAGTCGCATGTATATACTCTTCCAGTTGACTGGGCTGTTCGCTAGTACGAATATCGATTTAGTCTCGCACCTAGTTTCCGATTCATTTCTGGTAAACTCCTGCCTCCTTTCCGAAATTAGGGACAGACGATCGAGGAGGGTGCAACACATAAGTTGAAGCCAAGTCCCTTCGACCTCAAACACCTCAGTGACCGGATTGAACCATTCTGCGACCGGCCCTAAGTTTCTGGCGCTTCTGCCTCCGCCCGTAGCCCATCTGACTTCCGCCTTCGGTCCTCGACCCCGTTATGGACTCCCACGCTAACCCGGATACCCTTTCGGAAGTACTAGCTATGCGCCGACACGCGGACTTAACAGTAAGCCACAGTACAATGGTCTATCAGGTTACCAAGAATGTCATTCATAAATATTTGAAAAGCTGCAGGGGTGTTGGAGAGGCCGAATGGCATGACTAGCCATTTATAGGATCCATAACGGGTCTTGAATGCAGTCTTCCATTCTTCTCCTTTGCCAATTTAGATGAGGTGGTACGTGTGCCAAAGGTCAATTTTCAAAAAGATTCAACCTTTTTGCAGATCATCTAACAGGTCAGTGATTAGAGGGAGAGGGTACTGATCCTTCTTGGTCACTTCTTTGTTTAGTGCCCAGAAGTCAATGCATAGCTGAAGGGAGCTGTCTTTCTTTCAGACGAATAGGATTGGTGTGCCATGTGGAGAATGGGAGGCTCTAATGTACCCCATATTCAGGTGTTCGTCGAGGAATTCATGCAGGGTTTCTAATTCTGACTGAGAAAGCAAGTATAGTGGTGCATAAGGCATCTTGGCACTATCCTCCAGGGTAATTTTAAGGTCATAGGGTCGGTGAGGTCCTAGAGTGAGAGCTTTTGTTTTACTGAAAACATCAGTGAATTCATGATACTCTTTTGGGATATTTTCCAGGTCGACCAGGTTGAGGGGAATGGATTGAACTGATGAGACCTTGGCTGAGCATGCCAATGTGGCATTGATGGCCAAAAGGTCTAGATGGAAAACCTGAAAACCTTCTAGTTTGCAGGTACACACAAAGGCAGCTGCATTGACTAGGGCTATTCATGGAGGTTTCAATTTTGGAGAGGATCCTGGTTGAGGCTGTAGAACAGCGGTGGGTGCCGGCTGAACTGAAGCCATTGGGACACACATAGGGTCATTAGCAGTTTCTTGGAATGTAATACTGCCCAATACCCAATCAATCAATAGATTGTAGCGAATGAGCCAGTTGTGAGTGAGTACTACTGACTGTTAAATCAGCATGTCAGTGTTTAGCTAGGGGTTTCTGGAAGGGTTTCTGGAGGGTTTCGAATGATTTCCAAAGGGGGGTTCATACTCCAGAGGTGGAGGGACTAAAGGTCATGGGCTCACAATCAGAATCATAATGGGGACAGAAGGACAGGAAGCACCGGGGGTCTAGGACTGTTCACAGTATAGGGTGGTATGAGTGGTTTGAGATCGCAGGGACTTGGCTTCAACTTATGTGTTACACCCTCCTCGATCATCTGTCCCTAATTTTAGAAAGTCAGAAAGTTTACTGGAACTGAATCAGAAACTACGACGCAGAATTAAGTTGATATTTGTACTGGCAAATAGTCCAGTCAACTAGTGACTTATATACATGTATCTAGTCTTGTACTATCTTTTCCCGAGTAAAGACAAGGGGGCAAAAAGAGTACAAGGGGCAATATAGAATGAAAAACATGGGAGTGAGGTACGCGATGATCCTGTGTGTCATTTATCAATGGAGCAGACCCTTGACTTCAGAATCTTTGGAGGTTTGGAAATGTGGAACCTTAGGTTGATGCATCAGAATTCAGAAAGCAGTTATTCAGGCTTTGAGCGGTTGGAAAAGTCCTGGAAACAGTGCGGGTGGTTGTGGGGTTTAATGTGAGTTTATTGGTGGCATGGGCCATAATACTGACATAGACAAATCTAGTGACATGTCATACATACTGATGGACTGGAAATGTCCTGACAGAAATCTAATAGGCAGTTCTATGGATTCAGTAATGACTGAATTAGTAGTACCATCAAACAGTTTTAAGGGGAATTGGGCTAATGGAGGTAGTAGGGATTTTATGTTCCTGAACATAGGAGGATTCAATGAAGCTATGAGTAGAGCCTGAATTAATTAGGCATTTAAAAGGGGTTATCAAGGAACTCAGCACTGAATAAGAAGATAGAAGGACTATTAAAGAGTTAGGAGTAAGAAGGGAAGAAGTATTGAGCTTAACCTCAGTACTAGCACTTGCCAAGTCAACACAACTCCCAGTGTGCTGAGAGGCCAGAGAGTTACTGACTAGTTTTTTGACTTGGTCACCTCAGCTGAATTTCTCAGCTTTGATTCCCGAGGTGCTCTTAAGTACTGTGGTAGGGAATATGGACTAGTATTTACACTAACTACCATAGTACAAGGTCCTGTAGCTATTGGGTAAGTAGCTAATATTCTACACGAATATATGCTACTATACTGTCACCATACGGTGGCTCAATAAATTGACAGTAAATACTGGGAATGCAAGGAGTATGAACTTCACAAATCCAAACCAAAGTACACAACTTCAACTATGCCCAACTGGCAGACCTCCAATCAGTTTAACAACCAGTCCTCTAACGACTCCAACAATCAACAGAACTGTAAAGGGAACAATAACAACCACAACCATGGCAACTCGAAGACTTCAAGCTCTGCCAACTAGCCTGACCTTTCATCAAAGTTCAGAAAAGATGGCAAACTTCTGCCAGAGGAATGCTAGAGATGCATCAATCAATGTCTCTGTCTCCTGTGTGCCTCGAAAGGCCACATGGTCAAAGACTGCCTGAAAGCCATTTCAAAAGCAGACAACTCCTCAAACACTAAAGCTCTTGCCACTAAAGCAGGCAATGAGACCAAGGCCAAGGAAACCCCATCCACGGAATCAAAAACATAGAGAGCAACCTCAGTACTGTACAAACTGAGGATTGTGGTGACCTCACTTGCATACCTTTCTTGAATGCTGTTTCCGCTCCCTTAAGAGATTCCTTAGTACTTAATTTGACCTGTTTACATATACCTGAATTTCCATTAGTCACACTTGTTGAATGTGGTTCTTCTGACTGCTTTATAGAATCACAGGTAGTACAAAAATATTTGTTACCTACTAGTTCTATGCCTCTGATTCCTGGGGAACTATTTGAAAGGTCTACTAACACAACCCTCACATAGGCTACTACATTGCCTATCCATTTCCAACTGGTGAAATTCAGACAGTTACTTTCTACATAACTTCATGGGATGGCAGTTGCTCCATAGTACTTGGCTACAACTGGCACACCCACCACAATCCATCGATTGACTGGGTATATTATGACTCAGTAAGGCTGAGAAGTTGGTCAAGTCCTGCAGACAGTTTGAGATAGCTAGGCTTCAATGTGCTCATGTGTTACACCCTGCTGTTCCATGTGTGCCACTGATTTAGATAGAAGAAGGACTCAGGAGGATGCCAAGAGTGTCAACCTACTTTAGACAGGAGAAGGGCGGACAAGGGGATGCAAACCAAGTTGATATTCAGAGTGAGGAATTATATACATACATCTGCTACTTATATAGGTTAAGAAGTGAGATGTGGAACAGGGTGGCATAAGGAATGGAAAACAATAAGGTATGAAAGATCATATGGAGGTATTGTCCACAGTGATCAAGAATAGAATAAGAAATGTAAGCAAAAATAGAATAATGAAATATGGCTGAGAATAAGATAATGAGGGAGTGGAAAGAATAGAATAATAGAAAATGGCCAAATGTCAAGCGTTGGATACTGACGGACTTCGGTACTGCTGAGGGGTGTTGTCGAAAGGTCGGGCGGACTATGGCCAAGTCCTGCAGGCCAAGAGTAGTGGCATTGGCTTCAACGTACTCATGCGTTGCACCCTACTTGCCGTGCATGCCACTGTATTTGCAACAGACAGATACTCGGGGGAATGCTGAGGTTGCGGGCCCGAGTCGAGGACTTAACAGAGGAGAAGAAGGTAGAAGGGCCTAAGCCTAGTTGATACCCAGAATGAAGAAGTATGTACATCCATGTCCTACTTATATAGGTTAAGAAGCGACATGTGGAATAAGGAATGTGGGACAACAAGATATGCAGAGCATGCGGCTATTGTCCACAACGAACAAAATTAGAACAAGGAATGCAAAACGGGGACAGAACAATAAAAGACGGAACAATAGGGTCGTGACTCAAGATGGGATAATAGGGAGTGGCCAAGTATAAAACAATGGGGTTTCATCCGAGGATAATACAAGGACATGAAGTCCCGAGGTGAAATGAACCGAGGAGTGTGGATGGCGAATGTGCCGAGCCAGGACTGGCGCACCAAGTGTTATGCAGGCAATGCGGGTACTTGGTCGTGGATATAGGATGATTGCTCGGTTGGCACTGCCGGCAGATGGGTCTCGGTACGTGGACTTGACACCAAAGATAAAACAATAAGGCCATTTCTGCATAGTAAGTGAAATAATAAGTGTCCAGAGGGGGACGGGAAAATGGATGGATGGAGGGTGTGAGAATAATCAGGGATAGAAGGGATGGGATAAGAGGAGGGTTCCAGATAATGTACCAAATGTACTGGGCCAAGACCACATATGAATGAGGGATGATATGGGTAAGGGTCAGTCGGTCAGTATTGCTGAGTAAGCCGGGGCTCGGTATTGTAGACTTGACAGTATCCCCCCTCTAGAAGCTGAACCTATGAAGCCGGTAAGCGGAGATTAAAAATAAGGTTTGGGACACCTATTCATGACATCATGTGAAGTTTGGGAGCTAGTGCCCTAACACCAACCATCAACACCACCAATCATGCAACCCCATTAAGATGCAAGGACATGTGTTATGAGACCAATAAGGACAACGTGGAAAAGGTCGAGATGGCGAAGAATTGGGTGGAAAGGCAATGGAAACGGGAAGTGGATGCTGCCTGAGCTGCCAAGGCCAAGGCTAAGAAGAAGGAGGAGGAGGAGGAGGCAGTGAAAGTAGCAGGGGTTGCTGCAGAATGAGCAGGGGAAAAAAGAGTGGTCAATGCAGAGATAGCAGTCAAAGCTACTGATGGAAGACTGGTGGCTGACAAATCTGCCAAGGCTGCCAAGAAGGAGTGGGAAGAGTTAGGTACTATGGCAGGAACCCAAGTTCCCAAGGAGGAGATCATAGAGGAGCCTCTCAAGGATGCAGGAACTGAGGATAAAACACCCAAAAACATGGGTGCTAATGGTAAGGGAGTTCCCAATGACTTGGTAGTCCTGAGGAAGTGATGTGCAAGAGGGGTAGGAGCATGGAAGTAGGGCCTAGAAAAGGGCCAAATGTGAGAAAGGGGAAGAGCAAGAGGCCTAGAGGGGCCCAGGGGAGTGATAGCAGACTCCCATTTATTTTTATTGGCTTTTGAATAGCGCAAGGAAAGGTCAGCCCAAAAGTGGTCGCCGTCCCTTTGTCCTCCTTGTGAGATGTGCAAGGAGCATTAGGATACCTGTGAGTTTGGTCCAAGTCTGAGTAAGTACAAAGACAAGAGACCAAAGGTGCACTTTTCTGATTATATAAGTGAGCACCTAAACATCGGGCAAGAGAATAAAAAACAAAATAATAGAAAATATTAAAAAAAGAAAAAAAGGGTAGAGTTAGAAAAGAAAAATAGTGGCGACACTTAGCATGCCTAACAGTAAGTCTGGTTGCTACTTTATCTTCCACTGCATGCTAACTAATACTTGTTCTTTTCTGGTTTTGCACTATATTTCTTTGTTATACAAACATATATGCACTCTAAAGTGCATTTCTGTCCTTATTTCCTCATCCCTTTCTCCCCTCTCCCCATTCCTTCCACCATTCATCACAGCAGGTGCCAGTTGCCTTGCAGGTAGCAGATCTAGATTCTAGGGGCATAATCATAAGAAGTGAAAGACACAGGAAGCAGTGTGATTCTGAGTATACTGTTAGGCACCAGGAATGCTGATGATGCATCGGCCAAGCATATTTGTAATAATGCCAACTTCACAATGCTGGTGGGAGTCGGCCAAGTCCTGCAGACCAATCAGAGTGGCTTAGCTTCAATGTACTTGTACATTGTGCCCTACTTTCCATGCATGCTACTAATTTAGAACAGAAGAGGAACTCAGAAAAGTGCTGAGAGTGTCAGTCTGAGTATGAGACTTTTAGACAGGAGAAGGGAAGGCAAGAAGGTGTAAACCTAGTTGATATTCAGAATGAGGAACTATGTGTTGTGATGAACGGGAGAAGGAATGGGAAGAGGGGAGCAAGGAATGAGGAATAAAGGACAGAAATGCACATTGAGGTGCATATATGCATGTATAACAGAGAGAAATAGGATAAAAACTGGAAAAGAACAAAGTATTAATTAGCATGCAGTCAGAAACAAGTAGTAACTGGACTCACCAGTATTTACCATGCAAGTGACACACACAGCGGTGACTTACATGTTAAGTGCCCAGATAATCAGGAGATATAAGGGCCAGAAGAGCAAGAATTGTATCAAATACAGAAGGGGGCAAAGGGAAATGAATAGGAGGAGATACAAGGGAGATAGGAGGAAGGACTCATATGGAATGAGAAATAACAAAGTCAGGGCACTGTAAGGGCCACCTAAGCAGGCACCCTACCCTTAGGCAGCATACTGGTGAAGGGGGATCCAAAGTTTTAGTATGGTACCCAATACATAGTAACTAGCCTACCTGGTGAAGGGGGATCCAAAGAGAAAACTCTAGGGAACCCTTTGCCCACTAACTACTGTATATAAGCACCATCACTATGGTGCTCCATGCCATACCAGGCATCATTCTCCATACCAAGTTCTGCCAGGGTCTCAACACCAGGAGCAAACAACAAAAGGAAGGCCAATAGTTATGGTTGGCACTTCTGAAGGGTGACCACCAATGGTGACGAAGTCTACACATACGGCATCCCACCATGCCTTGGGGATCAGGAGCGGGTGGAGTTCCCTGGCAGGCCATTGTCTTTGGGCCTTCATTTGTAGGCACAGGTCGTACATCTTGGTATACTCAGTAATGTACCAAGACACGTGGGGCTACTAATAGTTTTAGAAGACAAGTTCAAGGGTCTTCCAGCAGCTGTAGTTCCCGGCTATCTTAGAGTGGTGGTGGTGGGCTACGATCTTTTGCCAGAGGCCTCCCATGTCCAGAACATACACCTTGCTTTGGAAGGTCAACAGTCCATTGGCCTCTGCCCATTCAGCCAAAACCAATGATCTCCCTCCTGCTTCTCGCAGCTTTCTCACTGCCTCCATCACATCATCCTCTAGAGCCCCTTCACTTAGTGCTCTCTTCAGTTCTCGAGCGATCCCCTGATCTTCTCCCTCCAGTGCCACCCCTTCAAGTGCCCATATTACAAACAGCTCAGGCCAAAGCAAGACTAGATCTCTATTGTCACCTATTCCCGATCCATGGTCCGACTGACACGAGAGCACGTCAGACTTGCCCATCATTACTCCTGATCAATGCCGCAGATCGAAGTTAAAATGTGAGAGGTAGAGGGACCAATGGGCTTGTCACCGGTTCAACTTTTTCGAAGATCGGAAGTACTCTTGATTCTTATGGTCGGTCTAGATTTTGACACATGCTCAGCACCCTCTAAGAAGTGTCTCCACTTCTCCAAGGCTTGGATGATCACAAGCATCTCCTTATCGTGGATCTTGTAGGTCCTTTCTACTAGGGAGAGGCTTTTCAAGTAAAAGGCAATTGGGTGCCACTTGCCATCCTTGCATGACTGCTGTGAAAGGACCACCCCATGGCCATGTCAGAGCTATCCACTTCTACTCCATAAGGGCGAGTATTGTCAGCAAATCCAAGGATGGGTGCCATCATAAATTTCGTCTTGAGCCCTTCAAAGGCCCTCTGTTCCACATCTCCCTACCTCCACTTCACATCCTTCTTTACAAGTTCAAACAATGGCCTGGTGTGGTGCGAGAACCTCTCGATGAACCTCTGATAGAAGTTGGTGAAGCCAAGGAAGGCCTGCACCTCTCTTCAGTTTGATGGGGCGGGCCAGCCTATGACACATTCTACCTTGACTAGGTCCATCTCTGCCTTGCGGTGAGATATGATGAGGACTAAGTATTCAATCCTTGTCTGTTCAAACTTGCACTTCTCTGGCTGAAGGTAAAAAATAGAGCTTGTAGGCCCTCAGTTATTCAAGGACCTCTCGGATGACCCGTCAATGCTCTTTGAAAGTCTTGGTAAAGATGAGGATGTTATCTAGGTATACACAAACATGCCCTTCCATCACAAGGTCCTGAAAGATGTCATTCATTATGATCTGGAATGTTGTGGAGCTGTTGGTGAAGCCGAAGAACATGACAAGGGGCTTGAAGAGCCCTTGGTTTGTATGGAACACTGCCTTCCACTTGTCTCCTTCCTTGATCCACACATTGTTGAACCCCCATCGCACATCTAACTTAGTAAAGTACTTGGCCCCCCCAAAGTTGCGCAATGAGTTGCGAAATGATGGGGAGGGGATATCGGTTCTTTACTGTCATCGCATTGAGACCTGGTAGTCCTGGACCAGTCGGAGGGAGCCATCCTTTTTCTTAATGAAGAATATGGGGCTTCCCATAGGGGATTTTGAGGGACAGATACAACCTCTGCAGAGGTTTTCCTGTAGGCACTCATCCAGTTCTTGCTGATGAGATTATGAGCAAATGGCAGTAGGTTTGAAGAATTTATAGGCAATCTATTTTATTTTATCTCCTCAGTGTAGTCAACAACTCCTTGTATATTCGGAAAATATACCTATTTTATTTTATCTTACAAAAAGAATAGAGAAATTAGCCTTAAATGCTTGTACAATATATTATATAACTCACCTCCTCAGTGTAGTCAACAACTGAGGAGGGAGGCATGCGTGGGTTGTGTTTCACCCGCATATACTCTGCAACCGGCCCTTGACCCTATCGAAGGTTTGAGCCAGGCTGCCGGTCCCAATCCAGGGAGCCGGCCACGCAAGTCACGTTGTGCGTGGACAAGTGCCTGTAAGTAGCGTACATAGTAAAAAATGAATAACTCCCTCAATATTGGGGGTAAAAATACAAATAAATGAGAGAAAAATTGAGAATTTAAAAGCGCACAAAAATGATACTGAAATCGATATATTATTACAATATATTGAGGTTGGTCTCTCAGGGGTGAGATGCAAGTTAGCACCCTACACTTGCTGTTTGCTCAGAGAGAGCAGGTACACCTTGGAAGCCAAGAGTTTTGCACCCATTTCCAGTTCGATTACATGGTCCCACATCCTTTGCTTGGGGAGAGAATAAAAGGACTCCTTTTCGAAGAGATTATTAAAGTCTTGGAGGTAGAGTGGGATCACCCCTTTCTCTTTAGGAGGAGTGCTCTGGAGTGCCCATTTGGCCAGTTGTTACACAGTTGTGGCTGCTGCAATAGTCCCAATCGGGATGTTTGGGGGGGCTATGGTCACAAAAAGGCGATCGCCTGGTTCAAGGAAGGGCACACTGTCGTCGGTGCTTTCATAGTCTTCCGACTCGTTGACTGTCATATTCAGCAAGGGGCTGGTCCAAAGAGCCCAAATTGCCATTTCTCCCTGATGTTCCTTCTGCAATTTGACCTGGCAGGTGTGGCATTGGGTAGAGCACCAACTTAGCCTGACCTCTTGCATATGCCAGTTGACTTTGGGGTTATGATTGTGGAGCCAGGGATAGCCAAGGATCATCTTGTGCTTCTCTAGATTGGTCACGGTGAACATGACGCATTCCAAGTAGTCTTGGTAGCATAAGATTACATCAACCACATGTTGGATTGCTCCTCCTTCAATTTATTCATTATTACTGAGCGGATCCATATTGTTCCAAAGTACGTAGTGAGATCAGAAGGGAAACTGGCTGGAGAAAGTTCAGCAACTGCTATTTTTGGAACAAGAAGACAGACTTATTTTCTTTGAAGACTGGAACGACAATCTAAGGCTTTGTGTGCCCAAGGATCAACGACCTAGAATACTGAGCGAAACACATGATGAACTGGCTAAGGCCATGCATGCAGGGTACCACAAAACATATAACCAATTGGCTACCACTTATTATTGGCCACAAATGAGCTGGGATGTTAAGAGATTTGTTATTAGCTATGATATATGTCAGAAGGCTAAAACAAAATGACATGCACCTATGGGGTTGCTGTAACCAATCCCAATTCCTGAAAGGCTATTTGAAGTAGTCACTATAGACTTCATCACTGAGCTACTGGTTAGCAATGGATACAATTGCATCCTTGTAATCGTAGACAAGCTTACCAAGTATGTTACTATAGTCCCCATAACATCAGACCTTGATGAGCAACAAGTTGCTTAGCTATTTTTCGAAAAAATTGTCAGCATATATGGACTGCCAAGGCAGAGCATCACTGACTAGGACTCCAGGTGGACTGGGACATTTTGGAAGGAAGTTATAAAGCTTCTGGGTGTTCAAAGAGCACTTACTACAGCCCATTATCCTCTAGCTGATAGCCAGACCAACATCATGAATCAGATACTTGAGACAGCCCTTAGAATGTATGTCAACCTGGAACTGGACAACTGGAACTCCTACCTAAGACAATTTACCTTGGCATATAATACCACCCCGCATACAGCGAGTGGTTTCAGCCCTGCCTTTTTGCTCTATGGGTTCTACCCCATGACGGGAGCCACAATGCTGAACCAGCTGAGTGAATGGTGGACAGGCCTGAGACAGGGTCCCAGGAGAACACAACTGAAGATATGGATGTTTCAGAAAGTTTCAAGGTGGAACAATTCTTAGAAAAATTTGAGACTTACAGGTCTAGGACTAAAGAATCCCTATTGTTTTCTCAAATGGCCCAGCTGAGAAATTATAACAAGGGACACTTGGAAACAGAGTTTGAAGAGGGAGATTTAGTGCTCATTGACCCCCATTCCCTGGACATACTCAGAAGCAAGAAGGGGCTGGGTAAAAAGTTACAAATGAAGTACGATGGATCTTTTGAAGTTCTGGAGAAACTAGGACCTGTAACATATCGACTCAGGATGTCAGCTTCATATGGAATTCACCCAGTGATTAACATAGCTTACTTGGAGAGGTACTACAAGTCACCAGAAGAATTTGGCACCAGTCCAAGCAAGCATTTGGGCTGGGTAGATTTTTCCGAGATCCCAGAATATGAAGTTGAGACCATACTCAGATCTAGATGGAGGGCTGCCTGAAATGGCCAGAAAGTCAAAGAATTCTTTACAAAGTTCAAGGACTATGATTCTAGCTACCCCGAGTGGCTAACTAGGAGACAACTCAGGAACACACCCCAAATTCTTAGAGAGTGGGATGATTCTAAACAGATAATCAACAGAAGACACTAGAAAATGGTCTAATGTTCGACAATATGCCCCAAATCATTGGACATCTAGAAAAAAATCATTATAAAAAGATTAAAAATTCACACTACATGAAAAAACATGAAAAAATCCAAAAAACATATAGCACATCTCATTCAAAGTTGTTCTATTTGACTCCTACTATGTCTACTCCCATACAAATCACCTCCACCGACTACCAAGTTTGACAAATTGATGATCATTATCACCAATTACCAATTCAACCTCCCACCAGTTACGAGGGAGAAATCATATTTGACCTCAACTTTTACTCGCCTACCACAAGGGACTTTATGCATTATCGAGTCTTTGATCAGAGGATCTCTGTGTTAAGACCGGAGCTAGCGGACACCATATGGGAGTCTGTACGTATGAAGATTTGAGAAATAATAGCGGCTGGGAGCCTGGGCAACCGACTATACCCTTGACCATCCTGGAAGAAAGATTAAAAGAAATCAGGCTTATTCATCCTGAGTTCCCCCCCTTGCATTGTCTCTCATTGAACCTTCTAAAAATACCTAACCACCTTGAAGAACTTAACAACTGGGTGAAGTTCTGGCAGCAGACTGGTAGAAAACTTACAGCTTGGACTCTCAAAGCAAAGGAGGTCTGTGCAGAAACACATAACATGGCCTGGAAATGGCCTCCTACCCAACAAGCAACTATGGACAATCGAGGAATTGCGTACCACATGGAGTTGGAATATCAGGATGATGATGAAGAAGAATTCATTGAAAATAAGGGAGAACCAGGTATGAATTGCCACATATATCCATACGTTCTATCAAACTACACGATCACTAGGAGAGTTTTATAATTGTGGACTTTACCCTCAACTATGACTCACTGTTTCAGAGTGAGCTCCTCATTGAAGAGGAAATGGGAGGATGAAGATGAAACCAGAGACACCGGACCCAGGTACCATCACCTGCAGTTGATTAAGTAGGAACCCTCAGTTTCCAAAAAGTTTGACAATCAGAGGGGTTTAGGCTATCCTTACTACATGCCTACAAACACACTCTTACAGCAACCCTATGCCTCTGACTATGAGGAATCTTACTAAGCACTCATGAGGCACGTTGACAAAAGTAGAGGTTTGGAGGGCGGATAATGTTAGGGAATAGGGGATGATCCCTTGAAGTCTGGACACTTCTCCACCAGTTCTATATGTAGGAGTCCAAACCTCTCCTCCAAGGAATAATTCAACATAAATCAGTCTCATTGGACTACCAAAAAAATATCATAATGTTTTGACTGGCCATCTAAGAGTGAATTACCTCCAAGTAATTAACTCTTAAATCATCAAGCTCTTCAAGGCCCAAGGAAAACCTCCAAAAACACTTATATTTTTCGCTTATTTCTATTTTAGACCCACAAGGACCCATAGCCAGGTGCCAAACACTTACACATGGAAAATGGTGCCAAACTGCTGGTTCAAGCTCTCAAGACTCAATTGTACAACAAATTCCTGGGTTTACATAATAACTATTACATATAAGGTCAGCCCAGAAGCATGACTCATATACTATTAATATTTCGTGACTTGACCAGTCACAAGACTACCAGTCATGGGAAATGACTCATTAGTGACTCATTGTTAAGATTCGGTGACGCCGAGGTATCGGTTAAGTCCTGAAAACCATTACGGGGTGGCTAGGCTTCAACATGCTCTTGCATTGCGCCCTGCTGTTCCGTGTGTGCCACTAATTTGGATAGCGAGAGGAACCTTGAGGGGATGCCGAGGGCGTTGGCTCGAGCGAAGGACTTTAGGAATAGAGAGCGGACAAAAGGGGTGCGAATCAATTGATATTCTGAGTGAAGAACTATCTACATACATCCTGCTACTTTTATAGTTAAGAAGCAAGATGTGGAACAGGGTGGCGTAAGGAATGGAAACAATAAGGTATGAGGCAACCACATGGAGGCATTGTCCACAGTGATCAGAAATAGAATAAGGAATGTAGGTGGTATTAGAATAATAGAGTATGGCTGAGAATAAGATAATGAAATGGTGGGCGGGAATAGAACAATAGAGGGCGGCCTAAGATAAAACAATGGCAAAGGCCAAGACAATGAGTGGCCGTCATGTTGTTCGGCGGAAACGGGTGAAGGAGTGGATAGGGGGTGGAAGGAACAATGGAAGGGGGTGTACGAGGGGAGTGGTCCATATGATGTACCGGATGTACCAAGTCGAGGTCGCACGGTGGTGCGAGATAATGCGGGTGAGGGCCGGTTGGTCGGTATTCCCGAGTAAGTCGGTACTCGGTGTTGCGGGCTTGACACTCATATAGTAACTCATAGGGTGACTTGTAACTGCTACAGGCTTCTAGGACTTTCCATTCCTTTCCACACCCTTCCACTGATTTCAGGAAAGTCTTGCCTTATCAGGGAGTTATATAATCAGCTTAGAAATAGTATATACAGAGACTATTTCTGTAGTGTAAATCAATCAATCTTACTTTCACCCATAGTCCATCGGATTATCTTGTACAGCAAGCACTTGGCCTGACAGCTTAGCATTTCCAATATCCTTAAGACTCCTAGGTAGTGAGAGGTGCACCTATGGGAGAAAGGGGTGAGGTATAGAAGAGAGAGACCAGGGATCGACTACCAAAGCCAAGGGGCAGGAAGATTCAAGATATCTTTCTCTAAGACCAAACCAATGACTGACATCTTCATTACACTAAGCCAAGAGTCTGAGATTGTTCACACCAAAGTTTTGTCACAGCTTCTTGGATTCCAAAACAGAGATAAAGGAAGTGAATCAAATGATGAACCAAATGTACCAAGCCAAGACCACATATAAGTGAGGAATGACTTGTCACTGGTGTATGGGATTAAATGGTAAGGGTCATTTGGTTAGTACTACTGAGTGAACTAAGGCTTGGTATCATGTACTTGACAACATTCTAAAGCTATTCCCTTCAGATAGGAGACTATATAATTGACTTTTTGCCTATTATTGGAAAATGAATTGGGCTGGGTGCAGCAGAAGTTTATTTTGCAAAGAAAAATAAAACCTTTTAGCTTTTTAGGTCAGTCCCATCAAAGAGTTCTAGCTCATGAATTCTGGCAGCTTGACTGTCCTATTGATGGTGTCAGGCCATTCTGCCAAGTTTGAGGATGGTGTTTAAAAGGTCATTGTTACTGGCCAGGTTCTGAGGGGCCCTGGCCTGAGGAGCTGGGCAGATGGCAGAGCTTGCCTGGCCTGTGGGGCTTGCCTGGCTTGCAGTGGTATAGCCATGGGCTGAGGGCCTGCAGTTGCAGGTTAAGGAGGCACAACTACAGGGTGCAAGGGGGTTTAGGTATGTTTGCCTGCTGATCTTGTTGAGGCTGTCCCTCAGCTTCAGTACCTGGGTAAGGGTGTACCAGGCCCAAGTTCATCCTCTACTAAGTAGAGTTCCTGGGGACCATTTTTGTTATCTACATATTCTATATTATTATCCACCACCTCTTCAATGCATGACTCTTGCTTAAAGGAGGAGGTAAAATGCTATAATTCAATTGACAATGGCAAAATATAACTAATACAGAAGGGTGGGGTATCTGAGGCACCATGCACCCTTTGTTATATCACTGTAAGGGTAAGCCAGCTGGCAGGAATCAGCCAAGTCTTACAAACCAATCAGGGTGGCTTGGCTTCAACATAGTCATGCATTGTACCCTACTTTCTGTGCATGTTACTGATTTCAGACAGAAAAGATAAGGAGAGTGCCAGCTATTGATTTTACACTCTGACAATGCACCCTTCAGTAAGGATCACAGAGTCAAGATTGTAAGAATAGCAAGTAAAGAAATCCCCTGACAACACAAGCTGGTACTGCAATAGCAAGGTCATCGTGACCACCGACATGCAAGCAGAGGTCAGAAGACGGGGAGTCAAAAATTGGCTAACCAATGATGACCGCGGTGCGGTCATTTTAGTGGTTAAACTAAAAAGAACAGATACTACACTTGATCTAAGCCTGCCAGTCAAATGTTAGTTACCACATAAAATATAAACGTGCTGTTACCGGGTACTTACCAAAAGGCCAGAGTGGTAAGCTTTTCCTAACTCAACCCTCCGATCTTATATACAGGTCCGGGCGCTCCGGGTAGTGCATGGGCCAAGTGGCGCTCGTGCATAAGCCGTTGACATACCCGACCCACGTGATGTCCAACAGACCCTCGAGTGGTGAATGGAGGAGTATTCTCCAAGTGCTCCACGCCTTGGTCCGTCGCTCAAATACGTGTTTGGAAAATTGCCGACTAAGACTCGGCCCCCATGGATCGCTAGGGATGGACCTCACAGTCGAAGGGAGGGTGATTATCAGAACGTTAGAAAGTCATTTCGTCCATCTCTTTCCTTCTCATTCGCTTGCTGCTCCACATTTCGCTTTGTAACGCAGGAGGCTGCTCGCATGGACATAGACAAGACAGTTTCCCACTATCCGACATAGTTACAGCCAAGTCTGTGTCATCGTCACTGCCAAGAGCTAACTCCATTCTCGGTACAATGCTCCCTGATACCCCCGCCTTGCTTACTTTTCCCTCCAAATTTGTTCTCTCAGGTCCATGGGTTTGGCGAGTTTTTCAATCTTATTGTGCACCTGCCGCATCCTCGTAAAGCATTTAGCAGTCAGCTACTCACAAGACATCTAGGGATAACCGGGAACGGATCGTGATGACCTCTGAAGATTCAATGATTATAGACGGATATGAGAGTAATTTAGCGAAAAGGCAACGATTTTCCTCTATCCCAAAATCTTTTACCAGATTTCCATGAAACTCAACAGCTGCCGCCCAGGTCGCGCAACTAACTGAAGTGCCGTTCTATGTCTACGTCCTATGCAAGTCAAGCCTTTCTAGGTTACGTATCAATCCAATTCAGGCTAGGTTTCATCCCACAGGTAAAAATGACTTTTGTGAGATATATCGATGGTGACTCGGTAATAAGGATGGCTCCCAAAAGGTAACGTGTGCGAAGGCTCATCAAGGATAGAAAAGGGATAAACGATCTGTAACCGTACAGATACTGGGACGCCGGTGGGCTTCGGCCCAGCAATCCTCCAAAAGCTCCCAAAGCAAATCCCCATGCTTAATATCATATCTCAAAGGCGAGCATGGTCTGTGCGGCGGTGACTTGTTCAGAACGGCCATCATGACGGCGAGATCTCGAAGTGAACTGTACGGAACATCCCCCGTCAATAGCTAATGCATAGAATGAGGTGAGAAGGTGCATCCAAAATAAAGTATGACTTGCTTGCAGCGTGGTGCTTGCCAAAGCATAGACATCCGTTGCAGTTGTAACCTGGGCATCATTGTCAAGGACGAGCTCGGG
>QLPG01009411.1:0-13134 GCA_003314385.1 Gomphus sp. MG54 | reverse complement strand
AGAAGAATAGTTGAAAGGAGTGAGGAAACAAAAAGCCACCTGACATCACACAATAACATAATTTAAGAAACTTCTTCTTAACAGCCTTCAAGTCATCTAAAGTCCATCCAATAGTTCTGGGCAACTAGTTCCAGTGTTTTCCATCTCCCTGCATGCCCAGCCACATGTATCATGGTGCTAGGAGACAATGTGTCTCCAGAGGTCTGGGTCATTGGGGACATAGATTCTCCCTTGGAATTGGAGGAGGCCATCCCATTCCATCCATTCAGCAGATTATATAGACTTAGTGTGTCTCCATCAGAGTTCCATGATGACCTTAGCTACTGGATCTTCTAGACTAGAGGTCCAGAGCCTTGTCCAGATATCTTGGAGGATATCCCTTTCCTCTCCTACTGCTGTAATCCCTCTCAGAGCCTAGATTGTAAACAACTCTGGTTGGAGGAGGACCAGATGGAAACTGCCAATCCCAAATACCATCCACAGCCAATACCATGCCCAAATAGCAAACTTCACACATACACTTGCCAATTGCAAGTATGTTATCATGATAGACAAGTATATTGCAAGGGCAACTCTATTTGGCAGAGTAAGCCTGCAACAGCTGTAGTTTTATGTCAAGCATTGGTAATGCCAAAGATGCGGGGGGAGAGCAGCCAAGTCCTACAGGCCAGAGGTAGTGGCTTTGGCTTAACGAACTCATATGTTACACCCTACTTTTTATGCATGCTACCAATTTGGAACAGAAGGGATACTCAGGGTGCCAAAGGTGCCAGCCCAAGTAGAAGACTTTATAAGGGAAAGGGAAGATAATCCATGAGGGTTTTTTACACCCTCAATTGCCTCCCCGGCCGCACCCCAGTCTCTCTGACAAAGCCCTAACTCCACCCCTGCTTTACTTTTAAACACCCTTTGCCGCATGTAGCTTCTGCAGCTCTGAGTAGGAAGTATGGGGAATTCTGACCGGTGTTAGGGAACTAACATTGGTACCCCTCCATGGCAAGAGACTAAGCTCTGGAGATGCAACCATCTTCAAAGCATGGAGGTTTACAACCATACTTCCCATCTACTGTACCCAAAGGAACCAGACTTCATCTACACTAGCCTTTTAGCTAGCTTTTTTACCCCTTGTCTCACCTACTTCTCAATTCTGCATTCACACAGGGTTAGACTAGACATATGTATACTAGTGTACTATAAGCACCTCACACTTCAAGCATGTTAATTGAATCTCTCTCTCTCTCTCTCTCTGGGCCTAAGCCTAGTCAATACCCAGAATGAGGAAGTATGTACATGCATGTTCTACTTATATAGGTTAAGAAGTGACATGTAGAATAAGGAATGTGGGACAATAAGATATGCAGAGCATGTGGGTATTGTCCACAATGAGCAAAAATAGATTGGAGGAATGTAAACAGGGATAGGACAATAAAAATAGAATAGTAGGAATGTGTCCAAGGATAGGACAATAGGGAGTGCCCGACTATAAAATAATAGGTTATGACCAAGGATAAAACAATAGATTATGACTGAGGACCGAGGATAAAACAATGGTCAGATGTCCTGAGGTAAGATAGGTTAAGGAGCAGATGGGGTAGGATTAATGGATGGTAAATAGGGCAGAGTAGATGAGGAGTAGGGACAAGGAATGTGGATGGTGGATATGGCAAGGTGAGACTGGCATACCAAGTGACTTGCATATGGTGTAGGCACTCATACATAGTTGTAGTCTGGCTGTCTGGTTGGCACTGCTAAATTACTGGACACTCAGTATGTGTACTTTATACTCTGGATGACCTCCACATCATCCTTCCCTTTAGGAGCCTGAGTTCCTGCCCACTGAGCCAAATAGGCCTGTTTCTCCTTGGCTGCCTTAGTGGCTTCCCAGGTGTCAAGCGTCGGGTACTGACGGACTTTGGTACTGCCAAGGGGTGTTGTCGAAAGGTCAGGCAGACTATGGCCAAGTCCTGCAGGCCAAGAGTAGTGGTGTTGGCTTCAACGTACTCGTGCGTTGCACCCTACTTGCCATGCGTGCCACTGTATTTGCAACAGACAGATACTCAGGGGGATGCTGAGAATGCCAGCCCAAGTCAAGGACTTAACAGAGGAGAAGAAGGTAGAAGGGCCTAAGCCTAGTCGATACCCAGAATGAGGATGTATGTACATGCATGTCCTACTTATATAGGTTAATGTCAAGTACTGTACCGAGACACGACCATTCGGCAGTGCCGACCGAGCAATCGTCCTATATCCACGACCAAGTACCCGCGTCACCTACATAACACTTGGTGCGCCGGTCCCGGCTCGGCACACCCGCCATTCACATTCCTCGGTCCATTTCACCTCGGGACTTCCGTCCTTGTATTATCTTCGGTTACCAGCCTTGTCTTATAGTCTGGTACCTCCTATTGTCCTATCTTTGGGCACACTCTATTATCCTGTCTTTTATTGTTTTACCCCTGCGTCACATTCCTTATTCTAATTTTATTCGTTGTGGACAATAGCCGCATGCTTTGCATACCTTGTTGTCCTATATTCCTTATTCCACATGTCGCTTCTTAACCTATATAAGTAGGACATGCATGTACATACTTCTTCATTCTGGGTATCGACTAGGCTTAGGCCCTTCTACCTTCTTCTCTTCTGTTAAGTCCTCGACTCAGGCTGGCATCTTCAGTATCCCTCTGAGTATCTGTCTGTTGCAAATATAGTAGCACACACGGCAAGTAGGGCGCAATGCACGAGTACGTTGAAGCCAATGCCACTACTTTTGGCCTGCAGGACTTGGCCATAGTCCGCCCGACCTTTCAACAACACCTTTCGGCAGTACCGAAGTCTGTCAGTATCCGACTCCTGACAGTTAAGAAGTAACATGTGGAATAAGGAATGTGGGACAACAAGGTATGCAGAGCATGTGGTTATTGTCCACAACGAACAAAATTAGAACAAGGAATGCAAAGCGGGGATAGAACAATACAAGACAAGATAATAGAGTCGTGACTCAAGATGGAACAATAGGGAGTGGCCGAGTATAAAACAATGGGGTCGTGTCCAAGGATAATACAAGGACAGAAAGTCCTGAGGTGAAATGGACCGAGGAGTGTGGATGGCAGATGTACTGAGCCGAGACCGACATACCAAGTGTTATGCATGCGGCATAGACACTTGTACATGGATGTAGGATGGTTGTTTGGTAGGCACTGGTGAATAATCGGGACCTCAGTATGTGTACTTGACACCAGGCCAGGCAGGAGATTTCCATAGCTCTGGTGCCTGTCTTGGATGCTTCCTTGGCAATCTCCTTCACATTTTCCACCTCCATTCTCACCTCTTTGGCAGCTTTCTCATCTGCCTTCTTTTTGGCCTCAGCGGCCTCCTTTGCTTCTCATTCTGCCTGCTTCTCTTGCTGATGTTGTCTTTTGAGCCATTTTTGCTCGAGTTGCTCCTTTTCATCATTGGTTATGGCACCCATGTTTTCATTTTATTGATCCTTTGATAAGAGTGCAGATACAGTTGATAGGAAGCCTGGGAACTTCCCCAAACAATCCATGACATCACACCAGCACCCAGAACTCTATCTTTAAAGTCCCCCTACCAGCTTCATGGGTTCAGCTGCTAGAAGGGGGATACTGTCAAGTCCATGATACCAAGCTCTAGTTCACTTGGTAATACCAACTGACTGACCCTTACCCATATCATCCCTCACTACCATGCTGTCTCAGTTTGGTACATCTGGTTCATCATCTGGACCATTCCTCTCACCCTATCCCCTCCACCCCCTACTATTCCCTCATTCCCTGTCCATTCTTTTACCCATTCTCCCTTGGAACATTTACTATTCATTTATTATTTTGGTCATGGCCCTATTGTTTTATCTTCAGCCATTCTCTATTGTTCTATTCTTACCCACTCCTTCATTACTTTATTCTCAGCCATATTTCATTATTCTATTCTTGCCTACATTCCTTATTCTATGCTTGATTACTGTGGACAATGCCTCCACATGATTCTTCATACCTTATTGTTCTCCATTCCTTACACCACCCTGTTCCACATCTTGCTTCTTAACCTATATAAGTGTCAAGCCTGTAATACCGAGTACCGACTCACTTGGGAATACCGACCAACTGGCCCTTACCCACATTATCTCCCACTACCACGCGGCCTCGGCTCGGTACACCCAGTACATCGTATGGACCACTCCTCTCATCCATCCTTCTTCATTGTTCCTTCACCCCCTATCCACTCCTTAACCTGTTTCCCCCGAATGACATGACAGCCACTCATTGTCCTGGCCACTGCCATTGTTTTATCTTCGGCCGTCCCCTATTGTTCTATTCTCGCCCACCATTTCATTATCTTATTCTCAGCCATACTCTATTATTCTAATTCCGCTTACATTCCTTATTCTATTTCTGTTCACTGTGGACAATGCCCCCATGTAGTTACTTCATACCTTATTATCTCCATTCTTTATGCCACCCTGTTCCACATCTTGCTTCTTAACTATATAAGTAGCGGGATGTATGTAGATAGTTCCTCACTCAGAATATCGATTGATTTGCACCCCTTGTCCGCTTCCTATTTCTAAAGTCCTTCGCTTCAGCTGACGCCCTCGGCATCCCCTTGAGGCTCCTCTCACTATTCAAATTAGTGGCACACATGGAACAGCAGGGCGCAATGCACGAGCACATTGAAGCCTAACCACTCCGAAACGGTTTGCAGGACTTAACCGATATCTCAGCATCACCAAATCTTGACAATAAGTAGCAGATGTATGTTGTTATGGCCCATACTCTCAATAAACCCATACCAGCCCCCAGAACCACCCATACCTTTTCCAGGACTTTCTGACTGTTAAAAAGTCTGGAACAATCACTTTCCGTAAATCTGTCGCACCTACCTGAAGTTCCATATTCCTGAGTCTCTGAGATTCCAAGACCAAGGTTCCACTCTTTTGATAAACAACGCACAGGATCGTCACGTATCTCACTCCCTTGTTTTTTGTTCTATATTGCCCCTTGTACTCTCTTCCCCCCTTGTCTTTACTCGGCAAAAGATAGTACAAGACTAGATACATGTATATAGATCACCAGTCGACTGGAATATTCGCTAGTACAAATATCAACTTAATTCTGCATCATAGTTTCCGATAAAGTTCCTGTAAACTTTCCGACTTTCCAAAATTAGGGACAGATGATCGAGGAGGGCACAACACATAACTTGAAGCTAAGTCCCTGGGACCTCAAACTACTTGTACCACCCTATACCATGAACAGTTCCAAGACCCCTGGCGCTTCCCGTCTTTCTGTCCCCATTCCAATTCCGATCCCAAACCCGCGACCTTTAGTCCCTCCATCCCTGGAGTATGAACCCCCCTTTGGAAACCATTCGGAACCCTCCAGAAACCCTTCTGGAAGCCTCTAGCTAAGAGCCAACATGTGGATTTAACATATGTTGATAATTCCTCACTCTGAATATCAACTTGGTTTGCATCCCCTTGTCTGCCTTTTTCCTGTCTGAAGTCCTTCACTTGGGTCAACACTCTTGGCATCTTCCTAGGTCTCTCTTCTGTCCAAATCAGTGGCACACATGGAACAGCAGGGCCCAATGCACGAGCACATTGAAGCCTAGCCACCTCGAATGGTCTGCAGGACTTGACCGACTTCTCAGCTTTACTGAGTCATAACAACTTGGGTCAACACTCTCGGCATCTTCCTGGGTCTCTCTTCTGTCCAAATCAGTGGCACACATGGAACAGCAGGGCCCAATGCACGAGCACATTGAAGCCTAGCCATCTCAAATGGTCTGCAGGACTTGACCAACTCCTCGGCTTTACCAAGTCATAACAACTTGACAGTTCAGCAGAAGAGCTGAAGAGTGCAGATAATACATGTAAACTACTTATAGGCTTTAGTTCAGGCACAGAATCTGACTATTTGGGAAAACAATAAAGAACAATAGGCAGTTACTCCAATGTTGTGTCAAGTGTACCTTATTGTCACAACAGAGTAAGCTTCAAGTTTCTTTCTATCTCATGTTTTCTTATTTATTGGGAATGCAGAATTCTACCTCAGCCTCATAAACCAAAGAAGAAATGGCTGAATATCTGTGGGCCATAGAGAGATCCCTAAAGACCGTGTCTCACAAAGTCGCACTTGAAATTAGAGCACTTTTGTTGTCGATTTTGCAATTGCAATGCAATAAGTGTCTGCACTAAATTTTGGGAGTTTTGGTTCGGTTTCTATTCTGTCCACAGCGATGAACTTGAACATCGTCATGATTTTCAAGTGGTAATAATGCTACAAAACATACCCTGCATATGCATGCACAGAGTGAGCCGAAATATGGCTGGTCATGCAAAAGCAATAGTAGCCACGCATGACATAGTACATAGTCAGGGTATATTGTATATCAAAACGCGCGCTTGACTTCGAAAAAGGACTTGTGATTATAGATGAGTTTCGAGACAGTGAATTAGTCTCCTGGACATACCTTCAAATGATATATCTGCCAAGCAACGACGGCAAAAAGAACTATGGCTTGGATAATTGACCACAACTTGACTCGATCGTTCGTAGACTCTGCTGGTGCACGCGTTTCCGGATAACAATGTACTCTTGTTTGTCCCTGACAGCTTGCAGACCGTGCGCCAGGTCACGGATCTATCGCTCAATCGGCGCAATGGTTTCTAATCCATGTCGTTAGGTAGATCATGGCACAGATAATACAAACTTACCGTCTTGTCCAACGTAGACCACACCGTGGACATTGCAGCTGGATGCGGAGTGAATGCAAAAACCACTTTGTTCGAGTACAACACACATGACTGTTTATCCGCTATTGCACTCATCTGGTTAGAAAAGCAGTACTCATGCCTTCCGTCCTTTTCCGGAGTGATCGATACAGTACCCGTTGACTGCTTCAAGTGCTTTCCTAATAGCAAGTTGTTTGGATCGGCAAGCTATAGAAGAAATATGTCAGATTGACAGGCGAAAAAAAAAAAAGGGGTGAAAGCCGACCCAGAAATCAATGTCAAAATTTTCCCCTCCTCCTACTTGATCCGTCACTGTCATCTAGGTAATAATTGTAACGCTGCAACAGTAATTCAACCAAGAATGAATAATTTGTCATTCACATGCACATCCTCAAAGAAACACTCCTTTTGATTTTGCTTTTCTGCAATGTGGACTTAGAATATATGACAAACTTGGTAAGATTCTGTAGTAAAAGCGGTGGCGCTTGAGCAAATCGCCGAGCCGGATTAGGTTGTCCCTTATGATATGCATTCTTTTTGTTCTACTTATGCGTTCCTCCCATTGTGCTATTGTGAGACATATGCGTCAGTACACCGCAGCACTTGTAGTAGTATAAGTAGCAGTCGACTGTATGACAATTGCTCAGGTTGTTCTGACTATTGTCTAGGTACTTGTGACTAACTCTATCAATGATAGCTTGTTCTGACTATTGTCTAGCTATATAGCAACAGAATTACCTCTAGGAGATATAAGAAACATGAACACAAAAACTTCTTTATCAGGCCTGTAGAAGGCGAGCAATTCCTGCAGGGTTTTGTCGCGTGTCCCAACGACCTTGTCAAAACTTCTTGATCAGGCTTGGAGGACACGAGGGATTCCTGCAGTGTTTTGTCACGTCTCCTAACGACGTCGTCAAAAGTTAACCAGTCAAAGGGAGGTTCAGTGGGATTGCTTGGAGAATGATATTTAGGATTGATATCAATGCCCCTCTTTGCTTCATGTGAAGAAGTGAAGAAGAGCATTAAAATCCAATGCTAAATATCGGAAATTTATCGATCTAAGATAATACATTATTGAAAGTGATCAGGTGGTCAGTTTCGTTTACTCACCCTGACAGTAGCCAAATGGCGCAGAATCCTACATTCAAAGATCATACTGAGAGCCAGGATAAACCAGTAATGAGCTGAAACGTCTGAAAATTTGAGCTTTGTTTTGCACATTTTTCCAGCATGATACACATATGGACAGTAGCCATCCTGTTGTGCATAGATTGTCGAGGGAACAAATTCTTGAGTCAGAGGACCAGTGGCCACTGGGGTCGACTGTTGATGAGGAAGCATGAGCTGAAACTTGGCACTCTCCTTGGGCATAAAGTTTAGCCTGGGAGGTGCCCATCTCCACTGAGGCATTTGTCTCCTCATATGACAATGCAGCCAATTTGGCTGCACTGCCACTTTCAAGACATATATGTTGTTGGTCTGTGGAGACTGAGCTGTAAGACCTCCTTGAGCAAGTTGGTCCAAATTCCTCTATATATGAGGTGGAAACACTTACTGACTTTGGCCCCACATCCAATCCTCGATACATTCCCAAAAATGTAGGAGAATGTGTTTGTGCCATAGTGCTCAGTTGTGGGATATTCATCCTAGGAAATGACGGTATCAATCAGTACTTTGGTTGTCTAGTTCCAACATGAAGGGTTTACCATGAGAAATCACCGAACCCCAAAAAAGCCATAGCGTCCAAGTCAGACGGCCGCTCGTCGCAGGGCGGAAACATGAGCGACCCCTGTATCGATGGTGAGAGATCACGATAGCACTCATTAACAGAGTTGCACGTGTCACATACCCATTTACAAAGGCTCCATATTTGTGTTGAATACATATTCCTCTTTCGAGTTATTTGAAATTAGAGGGAGGCTCATGTGTGAGTCAATTATAACAGTCCCATCTGGTTCAGTGGTTGAACTTGGGGCCATTCTGCCGGAGAGACTCTTAAGTGTCCAGGTTTGCCTCATCTCCGGAAGTGCTGTTGGTTGGAATTAGAGGCGCAAAAGTCTGTATTGAGTGACACGTCACATCACTACAAGAGGAAATTTTCTGCGGCGTCTAACTACCTCCAGCGTTTAACCAACGTCGGCCTCAACACCTCAGCGAAATATTTCATCACTGTTCAAACTCACTTGTTGGGCGACCAAGGCAATTGATCATCGTAGCCATCGTTTTTAGATCTAAGATTCGAGGGGCGTGATTGAATCGACGACTCACTTATAATCTGCGCTTTAGGAATGAAATTACACACTCGTCAGCCTGCAATGATGTCTTTGGCACATTGACTGAGGAAAGATTGACTGAGGAAAGATATCTTTTGACAATTCTGAAATACACTCATCCATCTCAACAGTAAAAACAACCAACACTATCTTCAATGTTGCCGTTGTACTCTGAAAGTTTTTGAAACAATCATCCTGTGATGCCTTGTTGAAGCAACCGGCAATACGGTCCGACCGTACATGTGCCGGATGCTCCAGGTGAAACCAGCCGCATCAGAACTGCGGGACCAGGGTATAAGGATACCCGGCTTAAAGATGTAGGATGAAGCTGCATAGCCAGAGGGGAAAATATTAGTAATATATATATATCGGGGGATCTGTATATTAACCAAGCGAGATCTAATACAGAGAGAGATTTAATTATAATGCTTGGAGGGGTGAGCGCTTATGGTGCACTTAAGCTACAAAGAGAGATTACCATACATAGTGTCAAGATTCAAGATGTTGAAGCATTTTTTCAAAGAGGATATGCACCCCGCAGAAAGGTCTGCGTGTGTGCCTATCTAATAAAGCATGAAGCATGGGGGGCATGGCAGCGAAGCGAAATTACAGAAAAGAGGGGAGTATCAGTAGGACTGGGGCGTAATGTAATGGTGTATGGCCGTGGCAGGGGGGCACAAGAGGGCCATTCCCTCTGGGTGGAAGCTCGGCAAAAGCGAGAACTGAGTCTGGAGGTGGGTGTTATGACTAAAGCAAGATCAGCGTCAATGCGGTGCATTGAGGAATAGGGGGATGAGGTAGGCTTAGCCTGTGGGTTCAATCTTGCAGCGCAATGTCATTATAATTTTACAATTTTCAAAGTTCCCGGTGTCCTGAATGAATTGAAGCGTAAGGTCGCGGGTATTGTCTTTGTGTCTCCCAGTAGATGGGGGATGGAGGATGGAGTGAGCGGCTTTGCCTGCTTTACAATTTACATCTGAGCCTCAGTGTGCTCTCGATGAGGAAGATGCAGAAAGTTCACAGTTATGGATTGGAACAAGGTCACAATAATCCTCCTATCCATCTCACATCTGGCACTCGGAGTCTCCCACCACACACCTGTGTGCCAAATAACGTACTAAAGGAATCGTCCACCCTTACCCGCGTTCGGGAAGCCTTATCGGCATACCGAAGTTCCGTTTCTTCTAAGAAACCTTCGTGTCAAGATGTGCAGCACGACACGGAGAAAGACTTCAGTGATGACAGTATGCCACGTGTTCCCCTCGAAACATCCTTGAGCGACGTCTTCGGGCCCAAGCTGATGTGTCCGGATGTCGTATTGGAATCCCAAGGAAGGAAGAACATACGCAGGCGACCGTTCAAGGAGAGAACCAGAAAAGTCTCAATCCAAAGTAAAATGCAAAGAATTAGTACTACCGAACTGGAACATGATCATGATCCCTGTGAGTGCCTCCCATATGGACATCCGACTCTCCCAAAAACCTTGGATCCCGTTGAAGTGCCGAAGGAATCGGCTGTTCTAACTCGCGTCCAAGGTGTGTGGTGGGAGACTTCGAGGGCCAGATGTGAGATGGATAGGAGGATTAATTCTTTCGATCGCTCAATCAGAGTGACAAGGATGCCAGTGTGCTCTCGATGCGGAAGATGCAGAAAGTTCACAGTTATTCATTGGAAGAAGGTCATGAATGATTATGACCTTGTTCCAATGCATAGCTGTGAACGTTCTGCATCTTCCTCATCGAGAGCACACTGGCATCCTTGTCACTCTCGCGATCGAAAGAATTTGAGATGTATGGATGCTGTACGAAAAAAAAAAAGAAAAAAAGGTACAACTGTCTTGTTCCAATGCTTTGTTGAAAAGGCTCTGCAGCTTTTTCAATGCGGCGCGTCCATGGATACAGGCTTCGTGAAGTCAACTGATGCTGACAGCAGTGCGTCTGTATTCCTGCGACATGGTGCAAAGATAAGTGACACGAACAAAAAGGATAATGATTTATATTATGCACACCGTGAAATCACCTCTGCGCGTCTCCGTGCATATTTGGTAGCACCGAGTACCGTGTTGTCATCTTTATGCAAAGACCCAACGAATGGTAACATCGTAAAAGGCCAAGGTCAGCCCTGAACAACCATTAATAATTCCCAGTCAGAGGGTTCGAACTGAAATGCCTCTTTTGAATTCAGGCACCTTGGAGCCTTTACAGGCTTACTCGGCACCCCGAAGTCAACTCATGGTGATGGTGACAGCAGTGCGTCTGCATTACTATCACACAATGCAAAGATAAGTAACACGAACAAAAAAAGGAGAAATGAGTGATACCTACCGTGAAATCACCTCTGCGTGTCTCCAGGCATATGTGGTAGGACCGAGTAGCATGTTGTCATCTTTACGCAAAGAGCCAACAAATGGTGGCATCCTGAAAGGCAAGGTCAGTCCTTAACAACCCTTAATTCCCAGTCAGAGGTACGAACTGAAATGCCTCTTTGGAGTTCAAGGACCTTGGAACCTTTACAGGTTTAATCGTCACCCGTCTCGAACAACTGTGCATGCCAGACAAGACAATTAGAAGGCCGTGTGTTTAGAAATGAAAATTACACACTCGTCAACCTGCCAAGATTCTGTGTGAACATTGACTGAGGAAATATTTCTTGTACCAATTCTGAAATAAACTCATCATCGATCCATCTCGACAGTAAAAAAACACCTAACACTAACTTCGACGTTGTCGTTGTGGTCTGAAAGTGATTGAAGTAATCATCTTGTGATGACTTCATTACATGGAAAGTACTAGACGACATTGAAAACCTGAATAACATAAGCACCCTAGCTATATGCGCTCGCTGATTGTCAGATGCTTGTAAATGTTGCCAGGCATATTTGGTAGGCCCGAGTACCATTTTGTCATCCTTATGCAAAGAGCCAACGAATGGTACCATCCTAAAAGGCAAAAGGTCAACCCTGAACAACCCTTAATTGTAATAATTCCCAGTCAAGAGGTTACGAACTGAAATGCCTCTTTTGAATTCAGAGACGGAGTACAGGTATAGTCGCCACCCGTTTCGATCTGGAACAACTGTGCATTCCAGGCGCAAAAGACAATTAGAAGGCCGTGTTTTTAGAAATGAAAATTACATCCTGGTCAATTTTCCAAGATGCCATGTGAACATTGACTGAGGAAATATTTCTTGTGTCAATTCTGTAATAATAAACTCATCAATAAACCATCTCGACAGGAAAAAAAAACGCTTAACACTAACTTCGACGTTGTCGTTGTGCTCTGAAAGTCATTGAGGTAATCATCCTGCGATGCCTTCATTACATGGCAAGTCCTAGACGATATTGAAAACCTGAATAAACATAAACACCCTAGCTATATGCGCTCACTGATTATCAGAGGTTTGTAAATGTTGGATCATTCTATACATATACAGAATGATGGTTTAAGACGTGGATTCAAAATAAAGGGGAAAGGGGGAACGCACTTGACATCATCATGTGGCATAGATGTCTTGTGCATATTAACTGAAGAAACATTTTCTGAACTAAGGGTTGATATGAATGCTTTTTCTAATTGTTTCAATAGTTAAACGGATAGAACTAACCTCGACACTTCCACCGTATTCGTGGAGAATTTGAAGCGATCCATACCGGATGCCTTTATTGCATAGCGAGGTCTACACACGATATTGAACATTCCAACTGTAATATAGTAATATACATGACTCAATGGTCATCAGATGTGTCCATACGGTTTATCGCTAAGCTTGAGAAAATGTATGATATCCTTCTGCAAGGGAAGGTTACCCCGAGCTCGGAACATCACAGTGAAATAGGACACAAACGTTGTAACAACACCTGTACCAGGGGACTTGGTTTAGAAAATATATGATTCTTCACGTGCATCTCCGTCTCACTGTAGCATGAAGAATAATTAAAAGTGTTCGTATCAGTTGCAAGGGCATCGAACTGACCCATTATTGAGACCGCCGCGCGAAGATGTCTTTTCTGGGATCGTTACAAGAGCAGAAGAAGGTAAGATTAGAGAATTTTATTTCGCATCGAGACCTTGCGTATTTGGGACGCGTTGCTGCCTTGGAAGGCTCGAT
>QLPG01009405.1:0-24201 GCA_003314385.1 Gomphus sp. MG54 | reverse complement strand
GACTAATGCCCCAGACACCGAAGCTGAGGAATCCATAGAGGTGACTGAGCCAAAAGAGTCGGCAGGTGCTGGAACTGAGGTTAAGCTTAATGCCTCTGCCGTTCTTAATCCTAATTCTTTGGTAATCCCTCTATCTTCTATTCTGATACCGAGTTCCTCGGCAACTCCTCTTCAATGTCTGATCGATTCAGGTTCTACTCACTGCTTCATAGAATCTTCCTATGTTCGGGAAAATAAAATCCCCACCACTTCTGTGGATTCGATTCCCCTTAAACTATTTGATGGCACTACTAATGCGGTTATTACCGAATCTGTAGAACTACCAGTCAAATTCCCAACAGGACAACTACAGTCCATCCATATGTACGTTACGTCACTAGATTTGTCTGTGTCGGTAGTACTCGGTCACAACTGGCTCACCCGCTACAATCCATTGATTGATTGGGTATTGGGCAGTATTACGTTCCGAAAAACCGCTAATGACCCTAGGTGCGTCCTGAGGCCGACGGTTCAGCCGGCATCTGCCGCTGTTCCACGGCCTCAACCAGGATCCTCTCCAAAATTAGAAGCCCCACGAATCGCCCTAGTCAATGCAGCCGCCTTTGCGTGAGCCTGAAAACTAGAAGGCTCGCAGGTTTTCCATCTGGACCTTTCGGCCATCAACGCCATCTTGGTACGATCGGCCAAGGCCCCATCCATTCCATCCATTCCCCCCGATCCGGTCAACCTCGAAAACATCCCCAAAGAGTATCATGAATTTGCTGACGTTTTCAGTAAAACAAAAGCTGACACTCTAGGACCCCATCGACCCTACGATCTCAAAATCACCCTGGAAGATGGCGCCAAGATGCCTCATCCACCCCTCTACTCGTTATCACAGTCAGAACTAGAAACCCTGCACGAGTTCCTTGATGAACACCTGAACATAGGGTTCATCAGGGCCTCCCGTTCCCCGCACGGGGCGCCAATCCTATTCGTCCGAAAGAAAGATGGCTCCCTTCGGCTATGTGTTGATTTCCGAGCACTAAACAAAGTGACTAAGAAGGACCGGTACCCTCTCCCTCTAATCACTGACCTATTAGATGCCCCCCGAAAAGCTCAAATCTATACAAAGATCGACCTTCAGCACACGTACCACCTGATCCGAATTGCCGAAGGAGAAGAATGGAAGACTGCCTTCAAGACCTGGTATGGGTCCTACGAATGGCTAGTCATGCCGTTTGGCCTCTCCAATGCCCCTGCAGCTTTTCAGAGGTTTATGAATGATATTCTCGGTGACCTAATAGACCATTGTGCTGTCGCCTATATAGACGGCATACTGATTTATTCAGACTCACTCGAGGAGCACCGAGAACATATCCAAGAGGTGCTCCGCCGACTCAGAAAAAATGGCTTATTTGTCAAAGCCAGCAAATGTGAATGGCACAAAGACACGGTAGAATTCCTCGGCTACATCCTACGTACCGACGGACTCACCATGTCTGACGACAAAGTCAAAACCATCTGCGAGTGGCCCGAACCACGAAAGGTCAAGGACATCCAGTCCTTTCTAGGTTTTGCCAATTTCTACCGTCGCTTCATATTTAACTATTCAGACATAACCGTACCCCTTACCCGGCTGACACGTAAAGGCACGACATGGGCTTGGACCAAGGACTGTCAAAAGTCTTTCGACCTGCTCAAAACGGCCTTTACCTTGGCACCCATCCTGCATCACTGGGAACCTGACCTACCCCTGGTCGTGGAAACCAATGCTTCAGACTATGCCCTTGCGGCAATCCTTTCCGTTATCAGTCCCGAAGGTGAGATTCATCCCGTTGCCTGTCATTCTCGCACCTTTACCGCTCCCAAGCTAAACTATGATGTTTATGACAAGGAACTTTTAGCAATTTTTGAAGCATTCAAGCGATGGCAGCACTACCTGGAAGGCTCTGCCAACCCCGTAGACGTCGTCACTGACCACAAAAACCTTGAATACTTTTCCACCACTAAAGTCCTGACACGAAGACAGGCACGGTGGTCTGAATACCTCTGCCAATTTAACATCACCATCCGTTTCTGCCCCGGCAAACTCGGTACAAAACCCGATGCCTTAAGTAGATGATGGGACGTCTACCCTAAAGAGGGGGGTAACAACTACGGCACCATCAAACCCCAAAACCTCTGACCAATCTTTATGACCACTCAATTAGTAGAATCCCTTCGGGCCACACAACTTATCATCCCGACATTACGAGCAAGCACCATCATGGACTCCGAAAAACTCCATTCCGACATACGTACACCCTCCCAACCGATCCAACAGCAGTACCCCACCTCGGCACCCCCGAAGTACCAAACCCAAGATGGACACAAACTCCGGACGGGTTCCTTCGGTTAGACAACAGGATCTACGTCCCCGATGCCGACAACCTCAGATTATGCGTCCTACAATACAAGCACAACCATGTCCTCTTAGGACATTTCGGTCAAAACAAAACACTAGCCCTGATCCGCCGCGAATACATCTGGCCAGGCCTGCGCTCCTTGGTCATCAACTTCTGCAAATCCTGCACTACATGTATGCGTTCGAAATCGCAGCGTCACAAACCCTATGGCTTCCTAAAACAACTCCCTATTCCTGAATGACCATGGAACTCCATATCCATGGACTTTATTGAGCAACTCCCTCAGTCCTCCGGTTTCACATCGATACTAGTGATAGTTTGCAGACTCACCAAGCAAAGCATCTTCATCCCTACATTCAATACCATCACTTCCACCGATTTGGCCAAACTGTTTGTGCTTCACGTCTTCTCCAAGCAACTGAGAGTGGTATTTAGGATGGGTATAACTGTAAGGTCAGGATGGAGGATTGAGAGAATGTAAGGTCAGGATGCAGAGTTGAAGGGAGCATTCAGGATGGGGAGTTGTGTGATTTGAAGGGTTTCTACTGTTGCCACCCTCCCCTTTTAGGTAGATGTCCCATCACCTAGTTGACTGATCAGCTTGGAACAGATGGAGTAAGAATGCATGGAGTAGAGGAGGCCTTGGCCAAACATGCCAAAGAGGCAATGATGGCTGAGAGGTCTCCAGCTGAAAACTTGCAAGCCTTCTGGTTTGCAAGCATGCACAAGACAGTTGCATTAACTAGGGCTATTTGCAGAGCCTCTAGCTTTTGGAGAGGATCCAGGTTGAGGCTGTTGGAGCAGTGGCAGATTCCAGCTGGACCAAGGCCATTGGGATGCACCTAGAGATGTTAGTGGTATTTTGGAACTTAATATTGCCCAATAACCTTTCAATCAAGGATTGCAGCAGGTGGGCCAGTTGTGACTGAGATTTGCTGATCAATAAATCTAGTGATGTGACATGTAGATGGGTGGACCAGAGTTGTCCTGACATAAATCTAATAGGCATCTATAGATTCAGTAATGACCAAATTAGTAGTACCATTAAAGAGTTTAAGGGGAAAATTGGATGAAAATATAAGTAATAGGGATTTTCTATTGCCAGACATAAGAAGATTCAATAAAACTATGACTAGAACCTGAATCAATCAAGCATGAAAGAGGGGTTACTGAGGAGTTTAGCACTGAGTCAGAAGATAGGAGAATTATTAAAAATTTGGGATTTTAAGGAAGAACAGAAGCATTGATTTTAACCTCACTACTGGCATTTTCTGAGTCAATGCAACTCTCAGTGTGCTTAGAGACCAATGGGTTGGTGACTAGTTTTTTTGACTTGGATGCCTTGGCTGATTCTCCAGCTTTGGTGTCCAACTCATCAGTCACCTTTAGGGAATAGCACAGGTTAGGCTAACCCACACAGGTCACCGGGTCGGGTGCCCTTGGGTTTGGGTGCAGGTCAAGCTGAGAGCACCCATGACCTGGCTCAACCTGCTGCCTCAACTATGTACACATGTACATGCATGTGTACAACACAACCACACCCCATACTCACACATACAACATGACCGTGCCATAGGCACACATGTATAACATGTGTTGGGTCATGATTTTATTCCCCTGCACTTGTGTTTTGTTCTTACACTTGTGTTTCTCTTTTGTACTTTTCGCTTTTGCATTTGCGTTCTCTGGCGCTTAAAATAAGCGCCCATAACGATGCACCTTTTCACACCTTTGGGTCTTGTCTTTAGCATCTATATTGACAAACCCCAAAGCCATTGTTGCTCTCTGTGTATGACAGTTAAGAGTCTCTAGACCTTCCCTGCCAACAACATGCACATGCCAACACAAACAGGCTATATGCATATGTGCTTACACCAATGTGCCATACATGCACACACTGATACCAACATGCCATACATGCACATGTTGATACCAATGTACCATATGCACATGCACTAATACCAATGCACCATATACACATGCACCGATACCAATGTGCTGATACCAATATGCTGATACCAATGCACCAATACCAATGCACCAATACCAATGCACCAATACCAACACACCATATGTGTACATGCCAATACTATGCCAATACCAATGTGTTGTACATGCATGCATATGGTGTGTTCATGTCATACATCATGTGCATATACAGTGTTAAGTCCGCGTGTCAGGCGCTTAGCTAGTACTTCCGAAGGGGTTTTCCGGGTTGGTGCGAAGGTCCGTAACGGGGCCGAAGACCAAGATCGGAGTCGAGCGGATTACGGACGGGGACGGAGGCGCCGGGAGTTTAGGGTAGGTCACGGAATAGATCAATCCGGTCACTGAGGTGTTCGAGGTCGAAGGGACTTGGCTTCAACTTATGTGTTGCGCCCTCCTCGATCGTCTGTCCCTAATTTCGGAAGGGAGGCGGGAGTTTACCGGAAATGAATCGGAAACTGGGAGGGGGAAACTAATTCGATATTCGTACTAGCGAACAGTCCAGTCGACTGCAAGACTATATACATGTAACGTTCTTTGTACTAACTTTAGCCAGTCATAAAACAAGGAGAAAGATAGTACAAGGGGTTAATATAAGAAGGAGAACAAGGGAGTGAGGTACGCGGTAGTCTTGCGCGTCGGTTATCAAAGTATTGAGTCCTTCGGCCGGGAGCGGACTTGGGAACGGTGTCTTGGTCGGACACGGAAACGCGGTGTCTCGGACGGACGTGATGGGAACGGGATCCACGGGAGACGGTCTTTCGTTCTTTCGGTCGGAAAGGTCTCGGAATGGAGGCGGGTGGTTGTGGGGGTTAGTGTGGGTTTGTTGAAGGTATGGGCTATAACATACAGCATGTTCATATTGTATGTCACATGCACGTATGCTGTATTTGTGTCATATGTTGCATGTGTGTACAGCATGTTTGCATCAGCACATGCGGGTGTGGCATGCACCTGACACCCATCAACCCATGGGAAAAAACCCATGGGTTCACAGGTTTGGATTTCCCATGGGTGACCTATGCCATTCCCTAGTCACCTTGGGGGTTGTAGTAGTAGTAGTCATGGAGGCCTTTGTGGAGTTGGGGCACTTGGTGACCTTGTGATCACTGGCAGTGCAAAGGAGACACAAATTGTTATCAATGCATCTCTGTCATTCCTTTGGGAAGAGCTTGCTGTCCTTTCTGAGGTTCTTGGCATATTTGGCTTGGTTTTGAGGATTTTTATTGTCCTTACCCTTCAATTGGTTTGAGTTGTCCTTGCTGCCACTGTTGTTGTTGTTGTTACCTTGTTGGCAATTGTCTGAGGTGGACCTGTTGCCAGACTTGTGCAATTTCAAGTCTTTCTTTGGCTTATTACTACCCTCCTGAGCTTGTTGTCAATGTCAAGTGCACATACCGAGAACCCGGTAACTTGGCAATGCTAACCAGATGATCAGTCTAATCCCACACACAAGTGACCAATACACACATATGTCACTTCATACATTGGTCTTAGCTCAGCACATTCACCATTCACATTCCCTATTCCTATCACTCATCCACTGTTCCCCACTCATTATCCACTAATCCCGCTCCATCCACTCCTTATTTCTTGACCCATTCTACTTTGGGACATTTTGCCATTGTTTTATCTTTGGCCATGACCCTATTGTTATATTCAGTCACTCTCTATTATTCTATTCTTGGCCACATTTCTATTATCTTATTTTCATTGTTCTATTCTCATCTACATTCCTTATTCTATTCTTGATCATTGTGGTCATACCTCCACATGCTCCACACACCGTATTGTTCTCCATTCCTTATTCCACATCTTGCTTATTAACTTATATAAGTAGTGAATGTATGTAGATACTTCTTCACTCTGGATATTGACTTGGTTTATATCTTCTTCTCCTCCCTTCTCCTGTCTGAAGTCCCTTATTTGGGCCAACACTCTTGGCACTCTCTTGGGTCTCTCTTCTGTCCAAATTAGTGGTATGCATGGAACAGCAGGGAGCAATGCATAAGTACATTAAAGCCTAGCCACCCTGATTAGTCTGCAGGACTTGGCCAACTCCCACACTATTGGCATTACCAAGACTTAACAGTCAAGTACACATACCAAGCATCAGTACACTCAGGCATACTGACCAAACAGCAAAAGTCTAATTCCACATGCAGGTGACTAAGTCATACAAGTCACTTGGTACATTGGTCTCGGCTTGGTACATTCATCATCTACACCTTCTGTTCTATTCAGCATCCCCTTTTCCTTTATTCATTATCATCCTTACCTTTTTGGTTAGTCTCCCCCTATCATAGCCCCTAGCCCCTATTCACGTAGCCTCAATGCCGTACTATTTCTCTAGAGTTTCTCTATAGTTTCTTCTTTTGTATATTTTGTTCTCATGCTTTGTCATTCAACTGACATAGGCAACCTCTCGCTTTGTTTCATATTGTTGCTTGTTTTTGTATATAAAGGCCTCTGGCTCACCTCTGTAATAACAAGTCCACAAGTTAAAGCCCCAAGTCAAGTCTCCAAGTCCAAGTCAAGACTAATCTAGAAATGTCTAGACTATTTTACACAAGTCTAAGTCCAAGTCAAAGTATTAGTCATATGTGATATTATCATGGTCATGTCCCTGTCACATCACATCCTCATCACTTACATTCTATTTACATTCATACATTGCCTTGTCACAGACCTTAATCCAGCTGTGCCAAACAACTGCACTATATCCCACCACAGAAAAGGACCGGTATGTGCAGGCTTTTAGGTATTAATTACCTAGAGCAACTCTACACTGGGATGCACAATTGGTGGGGCATCCCTTTTGTGAGAAGAAGGTAAGGCAGGGGTTGCTGACTGGTTTAGTTAGTTTTCTTGTTGTACTGGCATGCATATTGACTTTCCTAGACTGGCCTCTTCTGGAGCTCTCTGCTAGCCATGGGTCATCTTCTCATTGTACCAGTGTTTTGGAACCTAGACAAGACCTTGGTGTTAAAGATATAAGACTCCAGTCAAGCACTGTGTGTAGTGATGTCAGGAGCCGGATTCTGACGGACTTCGGGACTGCCGAAGGGTGTTGTCGAAAAGGTCGGGCAGACTATGGCCAAGTCCTGCAGGCCAAGAGTAGTGGCGTTGGCTTCAACGTACTCGCGCGTTGCGCCCTACTTGCCGTGCGTGCCACTGTATTTGCAACAGACAGATACTCAGGGGGATGCTGAAGATGCCGGCCTGAGTCGAGGACTTAACAGGAGGAAGAAGGTAGAAGGGCCTAAGCCTAGTCGATACCCAGAATGAAGAAGTATGTACATGCATGTTCTACTTATATAGGTTAAGAAGCGACATGTGGAATAAGGAATGTGGGACAACAAGGTATGCAAAGCATGCGGCTATTGTCCACAACGAGTAAAATTAGAATAAGAGATGTAAGGTGGAAATAGAACAATGAAGGACAGAATAATAGGACGTGCCCTAGCACAATAGGAAGTGCCTGACTGTAAGACAAGGCCATGACTGAAGATAACACAAGGGCAGGAAGTGCCGAGGTGCGGCGGACCGAGGAGTGAGGAGTGGGCATAGGAATGAGGGATGTGACCGATATGCGGGTCCGGCCGAGAACGACTCATTGAATGGTTCGTGCTTGGTTATTAATGGAGTATTTTAGTCAGTACCGCCGAGTTATCGAGTCCTCGGTACGTGTACTTGACAAGTGAAGCGAGATGAAGAAGAGTTTCAAACCCTGCTGCAGCACAACTCCAGAAATAATTTAATATTTGTACTTTAGTCACAAACTGCGTAATAACTCTAGCAAGCTATTATGACAAGTAAGTGTTGCATTTTTTAGCAGCAATGAATGAGACTATCAAAGTCCATAGGTTCAGGACACTTAGGGGTCCAGAGATATTCCAATGAAAGGGAATGCACTTAGAGGAAAGAGGAAGTAAGTGGACTGAACGGATAACCCAGTCAATGCAATCTAAAATGATGGTAAGGCTAAAACAGAAAATACAGTGAAGTAATCTCAAGAGACAAAAGAGTCTTTAATCAGAAACTGATTAGAAATCCTCAGAGGTAGAGATGCAATTGAACTGGACTATTAACAGAACAATCTCACTCTGTAGAATCAGTTTTACTAAGCAGGACTATCAACTACTTATGGTAAATCTAATACTAATACCGGACTATCAACGATACTAATATATGAGAAAGATAATACTAATACTGGACTATCAACGGTACTAATACTATTATGTAAACCTAGGAGCTGGACTATCAACAGCTGACTAAGAGTACTCACAATGTCACACTGACAAGTGGAAAGGAGATGATTGATTTAATTGCTTCAAAGGGGGGCAGGAAGCCCTCCTTTTATACTAATTTACAGGAAAATTAGTAAGCTAAAGTATCTCCTAACTATTTATAGTACAAGCCAATAGGATCACAGTTCCTGGGAATGAGTCATGTCAAAGAATCACATGCACCTTGTCTCAGAATTCAGGGTGCATCCTGATCTCTAGTTTATACCATTAAAACCATCCTTTTCCAATCAGAATCCAGTGACTCATGCCATCTGAGACATAATGAGTCATTCATGAGGTCACATGACTGGTAGGAGTCATTTCTAAAATAGGAGTTCCAATAGTGAGTCATTTTCTGAGACTTTACTGAGCTTGCTCCTAGTAATCTCCTTATTTACCAATAAAAAAGGGGATTTAGACAGGTTTTGAGCATGTGATTAAGGGAAGAGGCAGTGTAGGCACAGCCTAGTGTCTCACCATAATATTTGTATGAGACAGGGGTGTCTCAGGCTAATATTTGGTGTGTTTCTATGGAGAAACCGGCAACTTGGCTCTGGACTTGAATCTGGCTAGAGCCCGACATTTTGGAAAGCGGAGTTTTAATTTCAGGCCAAACCTTCGGTGGTGAACAATAGAAGTTGTATTAAGGATTATTAAAGGATTAATGAATATTGTGAACCACTAGAAGGTTGGAGAAAGGTCTAATAGAGAATATTTGAACATATCCAGACTGATTAATTAGCAAAACAACTGCTAATTGAAAAAACATTAATAGTACATTAAGAGGCTCTTCTTTTTTTGTACTTTAGTCTTTTCTAATGTTTTTGCACTTTTTTATCTACCCTTATTCAGTGATTTTCAAGAGATCCCCTACAGCTGGCATGCATAACAATTGCAGGTCCTTTTCTCATCATGCCGGCATGCATGCCAACTCTGTTATTTCTTTTACAGGTTCTTTCCTCATTGCACTGGTATACATGGTGACTTTATTGTTTTCATTGTACCTGTACATGTTCGTACCTGTGCACCTCTTGGCCTAGCTCATGCATCGTCACACTGGCCTGCACTGCCCTTGCACCTGTACCTATACCTGCACCTGCACCTGCACCTGTACCCCTAGATGTACCTGCACCCACCACTTGCACCACCCTCATACCTGCCCTCACACCCACACCTGCCCTTGCACCTTTGTGCATGCACCATTGTGCTGGCCACTCAGTAGTGCACATTAGGGAAATGTACGGGTCAGGCCAACCCACACAGGTCACCGGGTCAGGTGTCCTTGGGTGTGGGTGCAGGTCAAGCCGCGAGCACCTGTGACCCGGGCCCAACCTGGGGCGTCAACTCTGACACAAATGTGACGAACGTGTATGTGCACAAATATGATGCCCCGAATGCGACGAACACGCCATACATGCATGCGATGCCCCGAACATGACATACACGATGTACGTGCACGTGCCGCGATGAACGCAACGTACGCAACGCCCGTTACGTGCACGTGCCGCCACATACGCAACATATGCGACGTATGCGTACACGCCATGACAAACACGATGTACACGATGTATGCGCACATGCCGTGATGAACACAACGTATGCAACACCCATATGTGCACGCGCCGCCACGTATGTGACATATGCGATGTATGCGCATGCACCGTGATGAACACAATGTATGCAATGCCCGTATGCACACGCGCTGCCACATATGTGACATATGCGCATGTGCCGTGACGAACGCGACGTATGCGCCGCCATGTACATGACATATTGCATGTGGGTATGGTGCGCACCCAAGACCCGTCGACCCGTGGGAAAAAACCCATGGGTCGGGTGCGGGTCACCCACATTTGACCCATGGGTGACCTGTGCCATTCCCTAGTGCACATGCCCCTGAACCCCTACATGCACCTGCACCTGCCACTTGCACTGCCCTTGTACCCATCCTCACAGCTGCACCTACCCTTGCACCTTTGCACACATACCATTGAGCTGGCCACTTGGTAGCACACCTGCCCCCACACCCCTACATGTACCTGCACCTGCTGCTTGTACCGCCCTCATACCTGTCCTCACACCCACATCTGCCCTTGCACCTTCACACAACATTTCACTGGCCTTTGCCTGCATCTGCATACTTTGCACTGGTCACTTGTTCGTGCACCATTGCACCAGCTGCCAGCTGCACCTGCGTACTTTGCACTGGCCACTTATTCATGCACCATTGCACCAGCCGTTCATTTGCTCATTGCATTTTTGTTTGCTCATTGCATGTTCATTTGCTCATTTCTCATTCATTCACTCATTGAACCCACTTGCTGTGTCCACTATCACCATGCATTCAACAGCCTTCCACCCACCATTCACATCTCACTCATGCACCTATTGCACCCACTTGCCGTGCCTACCACCACCATATGTGCAACAGCCTTCCATGTGCTTCCCACACCTTTCAATTGCATACCATTCCAGATGCATCACCTGTGCCTCTGTGCATCATGCATCCTCTTGCATGTCATCTGCATTCTAGGGTTTTTGTATGGGTGGAAGGGTAGTCTGTGGAAGATATGGCCTATGCACCTAGGTGTAGCTGGGAACTACCTGTGAAACTCTTGTGTTTTCTGTCTTGCACTCCTTATATTCTTCTCTGGTACCCATGAATTCTCTTCTCTGGAGTACCCCACCCACTTCACCAGATACTGCAGTACTCCTCTATGCATTCTGGAGTCCAGAACTTCCTCTATTTCATACTCCACTCCTTTTGGTAGCATCCCTGGTGGAGGAGGTGTCGGCTTTTATTGTATGGAGATGTGGGTGTTCAGGCAGGATATAGAAGGACAGTATTAAACACAGGATGGATGTTTTTCCAATTGAGGGGTAGTCACAGTTTATAGGCAGGTTCTCCCACTTTTGCCACAATTGGGAATGGGCCATAACATCTGTCTTCTAGTCTTTTTAAGGGTCAGTCAGTGGTGACATTAAGGCCTTCCAAGTAAACCTTGTCCCCCACTTGATATTGTGGTATATCTGTCAGGAGTCGGATACTGACAGACTTCGGTACTGCTGAGGGGTGTTGTCGAAAGGTCGGGCGGACTATGGCCAAGTCCTGCAGGCCAAGAGTAGTGGCATTGGCTTCAATGTACTCGTGCGTTGCACCCTACTTGCCATGCGTGCCACTGTATTTGCAACAGACAGATACTCAGGGGGATGCTGAAGATGCCGGCCCGAGTCGAGGACTTAACAGAAGAGAAGAAGGTAGAAGGGCCTAAGCCTAGTCGATATCCAGAATGAAGAAGTATGTACATGCATGTCCTACTTATATAGTTTAAGAAGCGACATGTGGAATAAGGAATGTGGGACAACAAGGTATGCAAAGCATGTGGTTATTGTCCACAACGAGTAAAATTAGAATAAGAGATGTAGGACAGAAATAGAACAATAAAGGACAGAATAATAGGACGTGCCCTAGCACAATAGGAAATGCCCGATTGTAAAACAAGGCCATAACCGAAGATAACACAAGGGCAGGAAGTGCCGAGGTGAGGCGGACCGAGGAGTGAGGAGTGGGCGTAGGAATGAGGGGTGTGACCGATATATGCGCCTGGCCGAGAACAACTCATTGAATGGTTCGTACTTGGTTACTAATGGAGTATTTTAGTCGGTACCGCCGAGTTATCGGGTCCTCGGTACGTGTACTTGACAATATCTTGCCTTCCTTTGTCATAATACTTCCTCATATCTGATGCCACCTTTTCTAGTACTGCTTCTGCCTCCTCTCTTATCTTCTTCATCCTTCTCTCAAACACATTTGCCACCTCTGTTTCTGTCTCCCATTGTGTGTCAGGCATCTGGAATGCTGACTATGTGTGGGCCAAGTGCTATTGCAATAGTGCCAGCTTCACAATGTAGTCTGGGATCAGCCAAGTCCTGGAGACCGATTCTGGGTGGCTTGGCATCAACATACTCACACATTTTCTATATGCACCACTGATTTCCAATCGAAGGAGTACCCAGAAGGGTGCTGAGGGTGCCAGCCTGAGAAAGGACTTCAGACAGGAGGAGAGTGTCAAGTACATGTACCGAGACCTGGTAATTTGGAAGTGCCGACCAAGTAACCATCCTATGTCCACATACAAGTGTCCATGCCACATGCACCTCACTTGGTATTCCAGTCTCGGCTCAGCACATCCACCACCTACACTCCTTTCCAATTACCCCTCATGCTCTACCTCACTCACTATCCATTAATTCTGCACCATTTGCTCCATAACCCTCGACCCACCTTACCTCGGGACTTCCGGTCCTTGCATTATCCTTGGCCAGGCTACATTGTTTTATAGTCAGTCACTTCCTATTGTCCTATCCTTGGCCACATTTCTATTATTCTATCCTTTATTGTTCTATCCCTGTTTTACATTCCTTCATTCTAATTTTACTCGTTGTAGACAATAACCACATGCTCTGCATACCTTGTTGTCTCTCATTCCTTATTCCACATGTCGCTTCTTAAACCTATATAAGTAGGACACGCATGTAAATATTTCCTCATTCTGGGTATCAACTAGGCTTAGGTCCTTCTATCTTCTTCCCCTCTGTTAAGTCTTCGACTTTGGCCAGCACCATCAGCATCCCCCCGAGTATCCATCTGTTGTATATTGGTGGCACACATGGCAAGTAGGGTGCAATGCACAAGTATGTTGAAGCCAACACCACTACTCTTGGCCTGCAGGACTTGGCCATTGTCTACCTGACCTTTTCGCAGTCCCAAAGTTTGTCAGTACCTGAAGCTTGACAAAGAGTAGACAAGGAGTTCTATGCCAAGTTGATATCCAGAATGAGGAAATATCTACATGCATGTGCTACTTATATAGGTTAAGAAGGGAGATGTGGAATAAGGAATGGAGAACAATAAGGTATGCAGATCTTGTGGGGGTATTGTCCACATTGAGTACGAATAGAATGCAGGAATGTAAATGAGAATAGAACAATGAAAATAGGATAATAGAAATGTGGCCAAGAATAGAATAATAGAAGATGACCGACTATAAAACAATAGGGTTATGGCTGAGGATAACACAATGATTAAATGTTCCAAGGTAAGGCAGGCTGAAGAATAAGGAGTAGGCATGGTGGGATCAATGAGTAATGAATGGGAAGGTGAGGATGAGGGATGGGAATGAGGAATGTAGATGGTAAATGTGCTGAGCCAAGACTGATAGACCAGGTGACCTGCATGTGGCTTGGTCACCTGTGTGTGGACATAGACTTAATGCTTGGTCGGCAGTGCCGAGTTACTGGATACTCAGTACATGTACTTGACATTGTGTCTCTGTGGACTTCCTTAGATGTTGTCTATGGTGTAAGTAGAATGGACAGTACCCTGTTGATACTTGGATCTTGTCATTATAGCTGAACTCTGCGAATGGCAACCAATCAACCCAGTCATCTTGCTGATGGTTGACAAACAACCACAGGTACTGCTCTACCTCTTGGTTGATGCATTCTGTTTATCCATCTGTCTGGGGATGATAGGCAGTTGAAGGGTTCATCTTTATCCCTAGTAGTCCGTATAGGTCTTTTGTGAACTTTGAGATGAATTGAGAGCCCCTGTCACTGATCCCCACCTCTGGGAGTACAAAGTCTCTCCATACTGTATCTCTGAAGATCCTTGCAATCTCTTCTGATATAACCTCTCCATTTGTCAGTGCCAATCTAATTCTTTTTGACAGTCTATCCACCACCACCATAATTGCATCATATCCCAGGCCTGGTGGTAATTGGGTGATGAGGTCCACTAATATGTACTGCCAAATCCTTGTTAGAATTGCATTTGGAGCTGGAGTCCCCCTTGGTTTTCCTGGGAATATCTTTGTTTGTTGACACCTACTGTACCCATCTACATATGTTCTCACATCTCCATATATCCTTGGCCACCAGTAGTTCCTGAGGATGAGTTCTGTTATCTTGAACATCTGTCATGTACACATACCAAGATTCCAGTAATTTGGCAGTGCCGACTGAGCAGTCAGTCTACATTTATATGTCAAGTACACGTACTAAGATCCCAGTAATTCAGCAGTGCCAACCGAGCAGTCAGACTACATCCACGTACAAGAGCCCATGCCACATGCAAGTCACTTGGTACACTGGTCTCAGCTTAGCACATCTACCATCCACATTCCTTGTTCCCATCCCTAATCTACTCTAGGCCATTCACCATCCATTAATCCTACCATGCCTACCCCTCATTCCTCGATCTGCCTCACCTCGGGACTTCCTGTCCTTGTTTTATCCTCGGCTGCAACTATTGTTTTATAGTCAGGCACTCCCTATTATCCTATTCTTGGCCACATTCCTATTATTCTATTTTTTATTGTTCTATCCCCATTTATATTCCTCAATTCTAATTTTACTCATGGTGGAAAATACCCACATGCTCTGCATACCTTATTGTCCCACATTCCTTATTCCACGTGTTGCTTCTTAAACCAATATAAGTAGGGCATGTATGTACATACTTCCTCATTCTGGGTATTGACTAGGCTTAGGCCATCTCCTCTCTCTCCTCTGTAAAGTCCTCTACTTGGGATAACACTTTGGCACCCCCCAAGTACCTCCTCTGTCACAAATTGGTAGCACACACAGCAAGTAGGGCTCAATGCACAAGTATGTTGAAGCCAAAGCCACTACTTCTGGCCTGCAGGACTTGGCTGTTACCTGTCTGCATCCTCAGCATTACCAAAGTTTGACAGTCTGACACCATATACAAGTGTCCAAGCTGCATGCAAGTCACTTGGTATGCCAGTCTTGGCTCGGCACATCCATCCTCTCTATTCCCCTTAACATTAAAGTTGAAGCCAAGTCCTTATGACTCCAAACACACCGCTTGGACCAACTTATGTCAGCTCAGACCTGATGCAAACTCAGACTCTAACAACCTGGCCTGGTGGTGGTTCAGCTTTCTTGCCATCATGAAGCACTCCAGGTTCTTGTTGTCCATCCATATTTCAAATGCCTTCATTGTCCCCTGGAGATAGTGCCTCCACTCTTCCAATGCCTGCATGATGGCTAGCATCTCCTTTTCATGTATATCATAATTCCTCTCTACATCATTGAGTGCCTTGGACATGTAGGCCACTGGTTTCCAAGTTCCTTGTTGCATTTGCAACATGATTGCACCACTGGCAAAGTCTGAACTGTCTTCTTCCACTCAGAATAGGTACTTATCTGTTGGGAAGGCTAGGATTGGTGCTGCCATTACTGCTGCCTTGAAGAGTTGGAAGCTTATCAAATGTTTTGGTCCCCAGTTCCATGGCTTGTTCCCTGTTAGTTCATGTAGTGGTTTGGAAATGCTTACAAAGCCTTGGATGAAGCGATGATAGAAATTGACAAAACCCAAGAATTGTTGCATTCATTCTTTGTCCTGAGAACTGGCCACCTGCTCACTCCTTCTACCTTCACTGGGTCCATCTCTACCTTCCCTTCGCTTACCACCAATCCCAGATATTCCACCTTCTCCTTCTCAAACTCGCATTTCTCTGGTTTGAGATATAGATTGTGTTCTTGTAGCAGGGCCAAGACATGCTTGACAGTCCTTCTGTGTTCTTCTAAGTCTGTTGAGTAGATCATGATGTCATCTATATAGGTGCTGATGCATCCTTCATTGATCAATTCATGGAACATGTCATTCATCATCATATGGAATTTTTCAGGGAGTTAGTCAATCCAAAGAACATGACCAGTGGTTCAACGAGGCCTCGGTTGGTGATAAAGGCTGCTTTGTGTTCAGCTCCTTCTTTGACTTGGACATTATTGTATCCCCACCTAATTTCTAGCTTAGTAAAGGTGTGTGCATGATGTAGTTTGTAGATCACTTCAGATCTCAGTGGCAGTAGATAGCAGTTCTGATTGTCATTGTGTTCAGCCTTCAGTAGTCCTTCACTGGCCTCAAGCTGCTATCTTTCTTTTTGATGAAGAAGAATGGTGATGCAATGGGAGACTTTGATGGTCAGATCTTCCCTGACTTCAGGTTCTCTTCCAAAAACTCATCTGGCTGCTTCTGTTCCTCCAGACTGAGTGGGTACACCTTGCTTGAGAATGGTTCAGACCCTGGCTTTAATTCAATTGCATGGTCCCACAGCCATCATGCGGGAAGGTTATTTTCAACCCCTCCTTTGTGAAGACCCCTCTAAAATCTTCCAGATAGTTTGCTGGCACCATGGCTTCTACCATCCTCTTCTTCTTCTCCTTCTGTGCCTCCTCTCCCAGCTTCTGTGAGTGTGTCCTGGCTACATGCCCTTCCTCCTCCTCTGCATATATCCAAGTCATAAATATATGGTCTCCCTCCTCTAGTTCTTCCTCCTCTTCTCCTGCATCACCCTCCTCTACACCTGCTTTTGACATTCTACATTCTAAGGGACATTGGTCAAATGTCATCTTTCCTGTGTTCCAGTTGACACTTGGGTTATGCTTCTGAAGCTAGTTGAAGCCAACAATGAGCTCTGTCTTTCCTGTATTGGTGACTGCAAAAGGGAAGACCTCCAAGTGGTTCTTTATCCTAACTCTGAGGGTCACTGTATGGGTTATCAGTCCTCCTTCATTGTAGGTTCTATATACATTGTAGACAGGAAGTGGTCTTGGGAGTCTTTCCATTGGCAAATACTTTGTTTTTGCAAAGCCTTCATCGATATAGCACCCTGTTTCCCCACAGTCTAGGAGCACTTCAATTGTAAATCCCCTTTTGTCTGTCATGTTTCACCAGTGGTGGGTATCATCACCAAAGATTGGTTGATTTGTCTGATCCACTGTTTACTTCCCTTAAGCTCCTTGACTGCTTCTATGCCTTCCTCTTCTCATCCCTCGTATGGTTTCCACTACTTCTGATGCCACCTCTCCTTTCCTTTTGCTGTGTTTCCACTGTATCAACACTTCCTGCCCTGACTTGTTGTCTTGGTATATCCTCCACAACACCCACTCTGCCATTCCCTCTTTGGGTTTCTCCACCTCTTCTACCCTCTGATGAGATTACGAGCAAATAAGCAGTAGGTTTAAGAATTTCCTAGGCAGTCTAATTCATTTCTCCTCAGTGTAGTCAACCACTGAAGAGGGAGACATATGCAAGTGATGTTGCACTTGCATATATCCTACAACCAGCTCCTGACCCTATCGAAGGTTTGAGCCAGGCTACCTGTCCCTATCCAGGGAGCCGGCCACACACGTCGCATTGTGTGTAGGCAAGTGCCCATAAGTAGCGTACCACTAATAATACAATAGCTTCCTCAATTTTGAGGATAAAAATACAAGAAATAATTCGAAAAATATGAAATCGAATTGTACACTAGATGGAACTGAAATCGATATGAAAATAAAATATATTGAATTTGGCCTCTCAGGGGTGAGATGCATCTATGCACCCTACTCCCTCACCACCTTTAGGGAATGGCACGGGTCACCCACAGCTCAAATGTGGGTGACCCGAACCTGTCAACCCATGGGTTTTTTCCCATGGGTCAACAGGTGTCGGGTGCATGCCGCACCTGCACGCATACAGTGCGTACGGTGCGTACGACGGGTACAACAGGTACAATGGGTATGGCACGTACGATGCGTGTGACATGTACAGCACATACGGCGCGTACGACGGGTATGGCGCATACGGCGCATACGGCGTATACGACTCGTACGGCACATTCGTCGCATTCGTGGTGTCGTGTGTGCGTACGGCGCTTTTGTCGCGTTTGGGGCGTCACATTCGTGTTGGTGCATGCGTGTATGTGTAAGTTGTGTTTGTGTCAGAGTTGACGCCCCGGGTTGGGCCCAGGTCACGGGTGCTTGCAGCTTGACCCGCACCCACACCCAAGGACACCCAACCCGGTGACCCATGCGGGTTGGCCTGACCCATGCATTTCCCTAACCACCTTCTCTTCTTGCTTCCTCTTCTCTTTCTTCTCCTTATTGACTTTCAAGGGTTGTTCTTATGAAGTTTCACACCATAAAGTCAGTTCAAAGTCTTTTCCATTCCAATGGATAATAGAGGACTAGATAGAATACTGTGGTGTGGGTTGTTTTATTCTCCCATTGTCTTTCTTTATATTGTCATATGTTATTCTTCTTTTGTTCAAGTGGCACTTAGTCCTGTTTATTGTTCTTTCTTTCCTTTAAATACTACACTCGCATGTAGAGCCACTTCAGATCTTTGAGTTGAAGTCTGAAATGAGCCATGTTTATTTACACTTGTCTTGACTTTTAACTCACATAAATTTCTAGTATTTTCTGTGTTTAGGTGGTTACTGTGCATACAGAGATCTTGGAGTCAAAGTCTGAATATTTTCTGTGTTTAGTTTTTAATAGTTTATGGGCCCTGACCTCAACTAAATCAAATACAAGAAACATACCTCGAAATTTATTCTTAAAAAATGCCACAATCCTTCAAAGTTCTTCGGTACAATGAATCCAAACAATCAGACAAAAATGGTTCCAATCAGGTATTCCGAAAAGCAAGAATGATCTCTTATTTAAAAGGGGTGAAACTCTGGCCATATGTGTCAGGAACAAAGACCAAACCCACAGATCCAAATGGCTCAATAGAATGGGAAGAAATTGATTCCCAAGCTCTTTCCATAATTCTTATGAATATAGTTCCAAATGCACAGGCAGGACTGAATTGCAATTCATCAAAAGCCATCTGGGACAGTATCTTGCGAAAATATGCTCAAGCTGATCCCATTACACAAAACCCAGCCAACAATTGACTCTTCTCAAAGAAGTTTGTCAAGGGAGGAACAGAAACTCTACCCACTCACCTGGCTGAACTTTAGAGGCTGAGAGAGAATTGCAGAGGCCTAGGGATTAACATTCTGGACTCTTGTTTCACAGGCATTATCACCTTATCAATGCTGAAACCCTCCTGGAATGCAGTCTTAGGTTCACTAGGAGGAACATTAGATCCAGTAACAGTAATATTTAGACTACAAACTAAGTGGATGAGGAGACAAGGATATACTTCCACTAATAAAGACTCCAATGTGGTTTTCCAGACAAATGCAAGAACTGTGGAAAAGAGAGACATACCAAAGCCCAATGTTGGTCTAAAGGAGGCAATAGAGAGGGACAGTTTCCTGACTGGATCAAAGCCAAAAGAGAGCAGAAAGCTGCCAACACAGTCAAAATAGTCACAAACTCACCAATTATTTAGGCATATGGTCACAGTAACAGGCCAGATATATGGTTTTCAGACTCTGCAGCCACAGTTCACATCACCTCTGACAGAAATGAGTTCACTACCTATCAAAAATATGACATGAACTATACAATCAATGCCTTTGGGAAAAATGAAGTGCAAGCTGTAGGCAAAGGGGATGTATTAGCAGATGTTGAATACCAAGGAAAAAACACAATGATTTAATTCACTCAAGTGATGCACATACCGAGTGCAGATGACAAGATCCTATCTTTGAAGGTCCTGGATAAAAGAGGTTTTGAATGCAGAATACTCAATGGTTCAGATAGTATCCTAAAGAACAGGGAAACATTTGTAGAGGCTCCACTTGGAAGTGAACTCTATGAAGTCTTGATAAAAGTGATAAAACCACAAAATATGGTCCTGGAAGCTATCAAAAGAGACAGACCTGCTACAGACTTATATACATGGCACCAGAGAGACACCTCAGAGACATTGTTCTGAAGCAGATGGTCAATAACAATGTTGTCAAAGGCATGATTGTGAAAAACAAAGACTTACATAATATCTATGAAGACTGCATTTCTGGGAAAATAGATGAAAAACCATTTCCCAACAGAGAAACAAGAGATACTTGCCTTTTTGGAACTCTACATGGAGATATAATTAGACCAATGACCCCAGAGGCAAGGTAGTCTCACACCAGATTTTGCTTGGTGATCAATGATGATCACTCAGGTTTTGGTTTTTCATTCTACCTTAGACATTAAAATGATGCAGTGAAGGAAATTATCAACCCAGAAAAGTCAATTGAGATAAAGTTTCAGAAATGCATTCATACCCTCAAAACCAACAATGGATTAATAATGTATTGATGAACTACTGCGAAAACAGAGGAATAACCATCTTCACCTCTGTTCCCCAAACCCTCGAACAAAATGGTCATGCAGAAAGCAGAAATAGGGTAGTAATAGAATCTGCAAGAACAATATTAAATGACTCACCACTGGGAAAGACCTCTGGAGAGAAGCTATCACTGCACAGACTTATATCCGCAACAGATGTCCCACCAGCATGTTGTCAGAGAATATTACTCCCTATGAAAAAGTCTATGGGAAACCACCATCCATAAGTCACCTGAGGGTCTTTGGGTCTAAATGCTTTATTAAAGTACCAGACAAAACACGCACCAAACTTGAAGACAAAGCCAAGGAATGCTGACTGATTGGCTTTGAAGGAGGTTCAATCTATGTCATTGTTGACATTGTGGTGATTATGGCAACTTTGTACAGTAGTTCAGAGAAGTTATTGGACAATCTAATTTATTATCTCCTCAGTGTAGTCAACCACTAAGAATATATTCAGAGAATATACCTAATTTATTATCTTACAGAGTGAAAAGAAAGAAAGTCAGTCGAAATATTATGTAAACTACAGTATTTTACTCACCTCCTCAGTGTAGTCAACCACTGAGGAGGAAAGCATACGCAGGTGATGTTTCACCTGCATGTATCCTACAACCGGCTCCTGACCCTATCAAAGGTTTGAGCCAGGCTGCCAGTCCCTATCCAGGGAGCTGGCCATGCGTGTCGTGCGGTGCATGTGTAAGCGCATGTGAGTACATAGAAAATGAAGAATAACTCCCTCAATATTGAGGGTAAAAATACAAAATAATAATCAAAATTTTCAGAATGAAAAGGCGCACAGAATGGCACAGAAATCGATATATAAATACAATATATTGAGATTGGTCTCTCAGGGGTGAGATGCAAGTTTGCACCCTGCAGACAAGGAAAAGAAAATGCTAAGGTCATGCAATGTCATCTTTTTTAAAGGCAAATACCACAGAGGTCATACTGAAGAACATCAAGATGAAGTAGGTGCAGAGTTTCCATGACAGACTGAAGTTGAAGAAGACAACAAGGAGACAAAACCTAAAGAGGAACAAATGGCCTATGAAGATAGAATAAAGAAGAGATGGACCATGACAGAGGTCTGGGGTACAGAGGCATCAAGGAAGTCAGAAAGGATAAAGAATCAACTGACCACAGACCATGTACTCATCACAAAGTGAGCAAGTGAAGACAATTTGACAAACATCAAGATCCCACATTCACATAAAGAAGCTCAAAGATTGCCAGATGCCATACACTGGAACATCACTATGGACTATGAAGTGTCAAAACTTGAGGAGATGAGCTAATGGACTGAAGGCAATAAAAACGACATACCAAGCAACACTCAGATCCTCTCAGGAATGTGGGTCAACACTGTAAAGAACAATGAGACCAAAGGACTGAAGTATCATTCAAGATGGGTAGTACGAGGGGACCAACAAATGACAAACATTGCACTGAGTGAAACCTTTGCACTGGTCTCTCAAATCTCTTCTCTAAGAAAATTACTTATGCTCACGACCCTTAAATATTTGTGCATATTTGCTTGGGACATTGATTTGGCCTATCTTTATGGAAATATCAATGACAACATCTATATTCAGCTTCCAGATGGTTACCAAAAGCCTGGGAAAGTTAGTAAGCTGAACAAAGCATTATACGGCTTACTGGAGGCAGCACCTGGCATCAGGACTTTGAGGAAAAACTGAGGTCACTGGGATTCACCCCTTTGAGGAGTGATGCTGGCATGTTTGTAAACAGATCAGCAAATGCTTTCATGGCAATTGATATGCACATGGAAGATGTTACTGGGATATGTTCGAGTGAGGGGGAGGAAATCAGGTTAAAAACCAGCATCAAAGAGTTCTACAAAATAAAAGAGAAAGATACTTTAAAATGATTCAAAGTTTGAGGGATCCTGGTAACCAGGGATGCTCACCTTGACACATTGAAGCTGTCAAGTACACGTACCGAGGTCCCGGCTATTCAGCAGTGCCAACCAAGCAGCCATTCTACGTCCACATACAAGTGTCCATGCCGCATGCACGTCACTTGGCATGCCATTCTAGTGTCAGGCTCCAGGAATGCTGAAAGTTTGGACCAGGTAAAGGCCAAGTCCTGCAGGCTAGAAGTAGTGGCATGGCTTCAATGTGCTCGTGCATTGCGCCCTACTTCCCATGTATGCCACTGATTTGGGACAGAAGAGATACCCGGGAGGGTGCTGAGAATGTTGGCCCAGGTAAAGGACTTTAGACAGGAGGAGGGAGGACAAGAAGGCATAAACCTAGTCGATTTCCAGAACGAAGAACCATCTACATACATTGGCTACTTATATAGGCTAATAAGTGAGATGTGGAACAGAGTGGCACAAGGAATGGAGAATATGGAGGCATTGTCCACAATGATCAAGAATAGAACAAGGAATGTGGACAAGAATAGAACAATAAAGTATGGCTGAGGACAAAAGAGTGAGTGAGAATAGAACAATGGGAGTGGCCAAACATAAAACAATAGGGCCACTGCCGAGTGACAACAAAGAGTGAATGTCCCGAGGGTAAACAGGCAAGGGGAAGGACAGGGAATAATGAAGAATAGGAGGTGGGATAGGGATAATGAACCAAATGATGAACCGAATGTACCGAGCCGAGGCCACACACTGGTGAGGGATGATATGGGTAAGGGTTGGTTGGTTGGTACTGCCGAGTAAATCAGAGCATGGTATTGTGGGCTTTACATCTAGGCTCGGCATGTTCCACCACACCATTGTCGATCTGTTTTACTTCAGGACTTCCTGCCCTTGTGTTATCCTCGGTTATAGCCCTTGTTTTATAATTGGGCATTTCCTATTGTCCTATCCTTGGTCACATTCTTATTGATGGGATTATGAGCAAATACAGTAGGATTGAAGATTTCTTTAGGCAGCTAATTTATTTATCTCCTCAGTATAGTCAATAACTCAGATGTATATTCGAAAATATACCTAATTTATTTATCTTACAAAAGAAATAAAAAGGAAATTAGCCCTGAGGCTTTGTACATAATATTATACAACTCACCTCCTCAGTATAGTCAATAACTGAGGAGGGAGGCTTTGCGCGGGTTGTGTCTCACCTGCATATACCTTGCAGCCAGGCCTTGACCCTATCGAAGGTTTGAGCCAGGCTGCCGGTTCCAAATCCAGGGAGCCGGCCACGCTAGTCGCGTCGTGCGTGGACAAGCACCCATAAGTAGCGTACATAGTAGAACACGAATAACTTCCTCAATAATGAGGATAAAAATACAAAGAAAATTGAGAAAAATAACGAGTTCAAAAGCGCACTGTTTGATATCGAAATTGATATAATAATACAATATATTGAGATTGACCTCTCAGGGGTGAGATGCAGGTTTGCACCCAACACACCCCCTCAAGCTCAATATATGCCGAGCTTTTCCGTGAGAATCTTCACTCTGGGTCTTGG